>SEYY01015767.1:20000-23605 GCA_009176605.1 Armadillidium nasatum | reverse complement strand
AAAATGAGGAAGAAATATTTTCTTCGACATCAAAGTATCTCAATCCGTACTCAAATGGTGTCTTTTTTTGCAATGAAAACTTCAAAAGTATTTCTATGACACATTTGAAGATAAATTTTTTTTATTAGTCTTACAAACATTACTCATCAATCCCCATTTATTCTCTCGAAAAAGAGAATGTTTGATTTGGAAACCAAGGAAAAGGTCTTAATGAGATTCCCTTTGATAATTCTTTCTACGTTTCACAAACACAGCATTACCCTTGTCAAATTTTTATTATTCCGTTTCATTTATAATTAACTTAACAAAAAAAAATTTGAAACATAAACTAGCTTATCTAACCTTTTTTCTCCCTAAAATATCAAAAATTTAAATGAATTTCTATTAATATTCTATTTCAATTAAAACTAAGATTTGCTCTTAAATTTTTTACATTTTCATTCTCAAAAAACACACAATACGTGTTTGGAATGTGACGTCACAAAATGTGGAGCGAAATAAACTTATTATTAAAGGGAGTTTTCTGTTCTAAATTAGAGTGTATTCGCTTACCTATAAATAGAACGAATGTGGAACTATAATATATATATATATATATATATATATATATATATATATATATATATATATATATATATATATATATATATATATATATATATGATCCAACATCTTATTTATATTTTGTCTACATGTAACATTCTTATAATATATGAATATAATATTTTCCATCAAATATTTTAAATAAAAGATTTCGCATCAATCTTTATTTTCTTGAGAGCTGGTAAGTCTCTCCTGAAATTTCTCATTTCTCAAAACATTCTCAAAATCTTCTCGAAATCATCTCAAAATCAACTCGAAATATTCTCAAAATCATCTCGAAATCATCTCAAAATATTCTCAAAATCATCTAAAAATATTCTCATATAAATGAGTTTTTGAATATCAAAATTCTTCAGAAATGGTTTTAAATCCCTTATACTCTTTCCTTATTCCTCGTAGGCTTTATCACCTTCTTGCATCTTGAACTTCCTTTATGCACAACAACAAATAATAATAATAATAATAATAATAATAATAATAATAATAATAAATAATAGTTTAAAAATAAAGTAAAAAAAAAAAAAAAAAAAAAAAAAAAAAAAAAAAAAAAAAAAAAAAAAAAAAAAATAAAAATAATAAAATAATTAATAATAATAATAATAATAATAATAATAATAATAATAATAATAATAATAATAATAATAATAATAAAAATTGAAAAAGAAACGTTTTTAACAATTCTAAAATTATTTTTTTAAATATGCATTATTTTTTTGCGCAACATTGCAATTAATTATTAAAAGGATAATAATAATAAGTAATGTTACATTGTAAATGAAGTTAAATATAATAATAATAATATAATATAATAATAATAATAATAATAAATATGTAAATATTAAGTAAGAATTACAATAGTCTACTGTTTTTACCCTACTACTCATTAAAATTCTGCGGTAAAATAAATAATAATTTTAATTAAATATATATATATATATATATATATATATATATTATATATATATATATATATATATATATATATATATATATATATATATTATATTATATTATATTTTTTTTTAATTATTTTTAATTATTAAAACTTTATTTGTTAATTTTTTATTATTTATGTTAATTATAAATTTTAATTATTGTTAATTTTTATTTAATTATTTATATATTAATTATGATTTTATTTGATTAATTATTAAACGACAGTTATGTTATATTTGTTAATAATTAATTATTATTTGTAAATTATTAAACGACTTATGTTATATATGTTTATTTTTTAATTATTAAACGACTGTTTGATTTATATGTTAATTATTAATTATTTAATTTCTAGTATCATGAACATCTTAATTATTTAATCTAAGTGGAAAGTGGATTATATAGGATCAACAGCAAATGATTGAAGCGGGTCAGGAGAACTGATTTAGGTCGAATTAGAAAGGAATCTTCTTTTCTTGTTGGTATCACCTCAGACAAGACTTGTTGCGAGTTATGTAAGAAATCTTCAAAAATATGCAATATTTTTAAAATCAAAAGAAAATTGATGAGCAAAAATGGTGACTTTTGGCAACTATCCTCATTTTTTGCGACCTTTAGAAATTATTTCAAATAAATTAAGATATGCATCGTAATGGCATAGATTTGACTATTTTCGTTTCACTTAAATAAGATAAAAATCCGTTGTTTGTCAGGAGGCAAATTTTCTTTTGAAAAGCAATTAAAAAAAAGAATTACGATAAAAGTTTGGTTTAATATTTTTTTTTTTGTTTTTATTCATGAAAAATGGAAAAAATAAAAGAAAATGGGGAAATTATAATGATAACATTCACAATATTTTCTTCCTACGAACAACACATACACACGCACGCACGCCACACACACACACACACACACACACACACACACATATATACAATATATATATATTATATATATATATATATATATATATATTATATATATATATATAAAATTTTACAATTTTTAAAAAAAAAAAAAATATATAATAAAAACATCAAAATATTTATAATGAAAGAGCCAATCATGAGAGAAAAGGAGCTCCACCAAATATATAAATATTATTATTTGTTTTATTTTTAAACTAGTTTATACATGTTTATATTGATAGAAACAGCTCACCTAGAATTCGATTCACAACTTTAATTATTATTCCTTAAATTTAGAGTTACGCCCTTGTTACTGGTTGAGAGTTAGGTCCTTGTTGCACGGCTATGTTCACATATTAAATAAGAGAGAAAATTTAAAAGGAAACAATTAATTTTTAAATTTTAAATATTTTTTTTTTAATACTACTACTACTAACTAATAATAATTAATAATAATAATAATAATAATAATAATAATAATTCCTTAGAAAACACCTTGGATAATATATATATATATATATATATATATATATATATATATATATATATATATATATATATATATATATATATATATATATATATATATATATATATATATATATATATATATATATATTGCATTTCGGTATTTTAACACCCTATTTCTAATATATACGCATGTGTTTATGTATGTCTGTGCGTATGTTAGTCTGATGACGTATGAGTAATGAGTATGGCTATGTAATGTATACTTCGAATTTGTCTCTTTAAAAGTAAACTGAAAGACAAATTCCAACAAATGTCAATTTCTGATTAGGAATTTATGGAATTAAAATTGAGATATATCGCTTGAATCAAAATTGAAATGTTCGATACCTCACTAAGTGTCTGTACGTGTGTGTGTGTGTGTGTCTGTCTGTCTGTCTGTCTTTCATTAATACTTATGAACTTGGACTGGAATTTCGCTTCATTTGCAATCACAGAATATTTCGCAAAAAAAAATTCTAAAAGATATAAAAATATATTTTATATTGTTTTAAATTCTAATTTATACGGTGCAGTGTTGGTATAAGAATATAAAGATAAGGATAGAGAAACATGTGCAACACATACACGTTGATATCTTGGTCGACAAAGCCTCAACCATGGTGTCACTGGTCAATGACCTATATTTAA
>SEYY01015767.1:10000-15000 GCA_009176605.1 Armadillidium nasatum | reverse complement strand
TATATATATATATATATATATATATATATATATATATATATATATGCGTCTATGTGTGTGTTTGTGTGAGTGTATATGTGTGTGTTATCTAAAATACAAATTCAAGAGCCTCTTAATTAAACTTGAATCGTTAAGATTCTTGAAGTCACTTTTAAAATTTTTCCTTTTAAAAAATAAAAATAAAATAAAAGGTTCAAAAAATGTATAATAAAAATTCCAAAAAAAAAAAAAAAATTTCATAAGTTTTAAGATATATTTTTCTATGAAAAAACAAAGAAAAAAAAAGTAAATATTTTATATTTCAAAAAGGGGCAAACCATAATCTTAAGTGACGCCTTGTTTGAGCTTCCCTTTCAGACTATGGCGAAAGTTTCTTAAACTCTGCAGGAAATGACGTAAATAATGTCAAAAAAGATTCCGTTGTATTGGAGAGAGAGAGAGAGAGAGAGAGAGAGAGAGAGAGAGAGAGAGAGAGAGAGAGAGAGAGAGAGAGAGAGAGAGAGAGAGAGACGTAAGTAATGTCAAAAGTGGCGTAAACAATAATGAAAGTAGCTTAAATAATGTTAGATAAAGAGATTGTGATTGCAAAAACGATAAAGAGAAATTTGTCTAATCATTACTTAAACTGATGAAATCTTTTTAGCTGCGATCACCAATTTGATCTCGGTGTATTGGGATCATGATTATTATTATTATTATCGTATTATCGTCGTTATTGCTGTTGCTATAGTTATGGTAGTAGTAGTAGTAGTAGTTGTTGTTGTTGTTGTTGGTGGTGGTGGTTTGTTGGTTGGTTATCCATTCCTTCTACCAACGATGGTTCTCTCTCTCTCTCTCTCTAGTAGAGTATAAAATAATCCAAAATATATTTTTATCTTCGAATTTTTTATTTGCGAAATATTCTGTAATTGCAAATGAAGCGAAATTCCAAAGTTCATAAGTATTAACGACAGACAAACACACACACATACACACACGTACAGACACTTAGTGAGGTATCGAACATTTCGATTTTGATTCATGCGATACATCGCAATTCAAATTCCACAAATTCCTAATCAGAGATTGACATTTATTGACATTTGTCATTCAATCTCTGAAAGAGAAAGATTGGAAAAATACAAAGCCAAACTCATATATCAGACAAACATACGCGCAAATGTACATATTTGAAGCTGAAGTGTAAACACTATATATATATATATATATATATATATATATATATATATATATATATATATATATATATATATATATATATATATATATATATATATATATATATATATATATATATATATAATTATTATAATTTTATTATTTTAATTTTATTTTGATTTTATTTATTATTAAATTTTTTATTATTATTATTAATTATTATTATTATTATTATTATTATTAGTAGTATAGTAGTAGCCCTTTGAACTATAGATATTTAATATATAAATCTTAATTAATTGTTTTTCTTTTTAAATTTTCTCTTATTTAATGTGGAACAAGCCGTGTAATAAGGGCCTAACTCTAAATTTAAAAAATAATAATTAAAGTTGTGAATCGAATTCAAGGTGAGCTGTTTCTATCAATATAAACATGTATAACTAGTTTAAAAATAAATAAATATGAATAATATTGTTTACATAATTACGGTGGAGCTTCCTTTTCGCTTTCATGATTGGTTCTTTCAATACATTTTGATATTTTTATATAGATATTCATTCAATATATATTAAAAATTCTATATATATATATATAATATATATATATATATATATATATATATATATATATATATATATATATATATATATATATATATATATATATATATATATATATATATATATATATATAATCTACATCATATCCCGCATGATGCAGGGTGGTGTCGGCAGCAGAAATTATGCACATTCCTGCAACCGTATGTGGGGAGAGAGAAAAACTGTTATAAAGGGTCCCTGCCTCTATAACCACGCGAAAAACTATTCGTCATTTGTCCTGACTGCGTAAAAATAGCCACTATCCTTAATCGACCAAAAGTTAACTATATCCAAAATCGTTTTTTTTTTTTTTTTTTTTTTAAATATTTAATTTTCCATTTAATTGCCGTAAGGTACGTAAGGGGAATATCCCAAATCGTCGACAGGAAAAGTAGTCGACAGGTCAAACGGCCGACACGTCATTAACAAATTTTCTCACTTGTCCAAAACGTCGACAACTTTTTTTATAACTCGTCCAAATCGTCGACACAATAATTCAATATCGATTAATCGATAGATACATATCATCACTCACGGGTCGGGGGGTGCGGGGGGCTCTGTTTGTGTTTCAAGCATCTACCTAAAGAATATATTAAAAATTTAAAAAATATATTCATAATTATTATAATAAAATTAAAAAAAATAGGCTTACATATCGATTGTATCGATATGAAAAAAATACGATGTTGGTCAAACAGTCGACATATTTTTTTTCACATGTGGCCAAAGCGTCGACACGTTGAAATTGAAAAGAAAAGTGATAGACACATTTGTTTTCAAAAGTGTCGGCCCTTTCACCAGTCAACTATTTTCCCTGTCGACGTTTTGAGTATAGCACCGTACGTAATACCGAAAGATGTGTTGCTTCACCACATATTTTAAATTTTATTATTAAAGTTCTTAATTTACTTTAAAAAAGTGTACTGAAATAATATATCGCAAAAACAATTTTTTTCCTTTATATATTATATATTATATATATATATATATATATATATATATATATATATATATATATATATATATATATATATATATATATATATATATATATATATATATATATATATATATATATATATATATATATATATATATATATATATATATATACTTTCATTTTTTTAAAAGATCTTTATAATAAGTAAATAGTTAAATAAAAATGCCAAAGTAATTATAATGAAAGAGCCAAGCATGAACCAGAAAATGAGCTCCACCATAATAACTACAAAAACAAAATTATTCATGTTTATTTATGATTAAAATTGTTTATACATGTTTATATTAATATTATAACAAACTTGCTTTGAATTCCTTTCACAAAATGTTTTATTTATCCTTAATTATTATTATTTCTTTAATTAAATTTAAAGTTAATACCTTGTAACTCTTTGAGAGTTAGGCCTTTGTTTCACGGCTACTTCCGCATATTAAATACGCAACAAAAATTAAAAGGAAAACTGTTAATTATAGTATATATATATATATATATATATATATATATATATATATATATATATATATATATATATATATATATATATATATATATATATATATATATATATATATATATATATATATATAATCTTCCTTTCCTCCTCTTATTCACTCTGATGGTTCTGTTGCTAACACTCCAAACTGAAAAGGCTAATCTCTTCGACCTCCTGTTGTCCTCTTATTCAACCCTAGACGACTCCGGCAATCCTCCTCCTACTTCTTCTCCTCTCAGATGTCCCATGTTTTTACCTTGTAATTACATTTGATCAGTTACATGGACTTCTGAAATCTATGAACGTGGAAGGCAAGCGGCCCGGATGGCATTTCTCCCCAATAGTTTTAAGGGAGTGTGCTTCTGAGCTGGCTCCGTCCCTCGTTCAACTTTTATTTTCAGGCCTCAGTGCTATTACTTTTCTTCAGTGTTGGAAGCGCGCATTAGTCCTTCTTACTTTCACACTATAGCTCTCACTTGTATTCTTTCTAAAATCTTTGAAACCTTTCTCAACTCTCATTTCTTAGATCATCTGGAATCCCATTCCCTTCTTTCTGATCATCAGTATGGATTTCGAAGTTCGAGGTCTACTGGTAATATACTTTCCTATCTCACAGATTTATGGTCTTCTGCCCTTAGGGACATATCTTTTGAAGGTATTTGGCCGAGTATGGCATGCGTCACTGCTTTCCAAGTTCCCTTCCCATGGGTTTCCTCCTTCCCTTTGCTTACTTATGTCTAGCTTTATTTCTAATCTTTCCATTTCGGCTGTTTTGATGGAGAGACTTCTTCCTTTCCTATCAATAGTGGTGTTACTCAGAGTTCTGTTTTGTCCCCTACTCTATTCCTACTTTTCATTAATGATCTCAGCTGCTCATGTAATCCTATCCATTCATATGCCGATGACTCGACTGTCCATTATTCTATCATTTCAAATATGCTCCCTCTTTTGCATCTAGTTTTACTCGTCTTCATCTTTTCGATTCCATTCTTGCTGATCTGAATAGAATTTCTCAATGGGGTTGTCTCAACATTGTGAAATTCGACTCTTTAAAAACTCAACTTCTCCCTCTTAAAGACATCTAACTTTTCTCCCTCTCAAAGACACCTCCTAACTTTTCTATTTCTTTCGATGGATTTCCTATCTTTCCTGTTAACTGCATAAAAATCCTTGACTTTCACAAAAAATAAAAAAAATGTCTTGGAAACTTTACATCACAGAAGTTGGTAGGGATACCTCAAAGAAGCTGGGAGTTTTGTTTAGGTTGCGAGAATTTTTTAATTCTTTATAGTTATTCCAATTAAACAAGGGCCTCATCCGCACTTGTATGGAGTACTGCTCTTATATCTGGGGTGGCTAAGGTTTCACCAGTCTTTTGTATAGGATTGAGCCAAAGGCTAAAAGACTTATAAATTGTTCCTCTGTTTTAATTCACTTGAACCTTTGTTACGTGACGTTGGTGCCTTGTCTCTTTTCTATAGGTACTACAGCGGCAAATGTTCGAAGGAACTGCCTCATTCGTATACCTCCGTCTTTACTGTGTCCTCGTAGCACAAGGAGTGCATTGCCTGCACATAAATTTTGTGTGGACATAGGCAACTCCAGGCTTGTCCGCTGTGGCGCCTCCTTTCCAACCACTTCTGTTTTGTGGAATTCTCTCCCATCTTCTGTGTTTCCTACCGAATTTAATCTCAATTACTTTAAAGCCACGTCTGTGCTACCTACGAAATTTTCGTTAGGCGTTTGGTGA
>SEYY01015767.1:0-2500 GCA_009176605.1 Armadillidium nasatum | reverse complement strand
ATTCCTTAAATTTAGAGCTATGCCCTTGTTACTGGTTGAGAGTTAGGCCCTTGTTGCACGGCTTGTTTCACATATTAAATAAGAGAGAAAATTTAAAATGAAAACAATTAATTAATATTTATATTTTAAATATCTCGAGTCGAAAGAGTTAATACTACTACTACTAATGATAATAATAATAATAATAATAATAATAATAATTCCTTTAGGAAAACACCTTGGATATATATATATATATATTAGTGATGGATCGGATGTCATATTATATATATATATATATATATATATATATATATATATATATATATATATATATATATATATATATATATATATATATATATATTGCATTTCTGTATTTTAACTCCCTATTTCAAATATATACGCCTGTGTTTATGTATGTCTGTGCGTATGTTAGTCTGATGACGTATGAGTAATGAGTATGGCTATGTAATGTATATTTCGAATTTGTCTCTTTAAAAGTAAAGTGAAAGACAAATTCCAACAAATGTCAATTTCTGATTAGGAATTTATGGAATTAAAATTGAGATATATCGCTTGAATCAAAATTGAAATGTTCGATACCTCACTAAGTGTCTGTACGTGTGTGTGTGTGTGTGTGTGTGTGTGTGTGTGTGTGTGTGTGTGTGTGTGTGTGTGTCTGTCATTAATACTTATGAACTTGGACTGGAATTTCACTTCATTTGCAATCACAGAATATTTCGCATAAAAAAAATTCTAAAAGATATAAAAATATATTTTATATTGTTTTAAATTCTAATTTATACGGTGCAGTGTTGGTATAAGAATATAAAGATAAGGATAGAGAAACATGTGCAACACATACACGTTGATATCTTGGTCGACAAAGCCTCAACCATGGTGTCACTGGTCAATGACCTATATTTAAATCTAATAATGCTTAACATCGTAACACCACTTCTCTTTCTGATAACCGCTTGCATTTTTCAAGGTAAATTCAATTTGAGGTTTTGGATTTATTAGTTTAGCATTTTTTCATATTCCGCAATCACGGTGCATTGCAGCTCATGAATGGTAGATCATGAGCAATTATAGTGCGGTTTCCTTTTGAACCATCATGGCCTTGTAGTTAACGCATTCTTGTGGGGATCACAAAATTATTCGATGGGGTTGAGATCAGGGATTTAAGGGGACCATTCTAGCACCTGCACATCGATTACGCGTAGTTAGTCCGTAATTGTTCAGGCAAATTGTGGTTGTCCATTATCACGCAGTAGGTGGAAGTGGTTTCCTACAAATGAGGCAAAGGGCATAACTGCTTCAGAATATTTAGACCCACCTCTGAATGGCTCCTTTAGAGCGATATTGCAGAAAACGTTCACCACGTCTACATCAAACTTTATCGTGAGTTCATGATTATCAGTAGATTTTAGACATACCATAATTTTTCTGTGAGTACTCTCATCCAATCTTTGACGGTCTAATGTGAGTGATTCTTAGCGAACCTTAATCGTTGTAATTGTGAGCGGTGTTGAGTAGCGGCGAGGTTGCGGCCATCCTACTTGCCAGTTCCTCTTCATGGAGTCGTGTGATAGTTACGGCTGAAATCTGCATGTTCCTTTCATTCCAAAACTCAGTATTAGTAGACACTTTGTTTGCCAATACCCGTAAATTTTGGATATCTCTCCCAATCCTATCTCTAAGGCCTGTTCGAGACATCTATAGTACGACCTCATGTCACAGAATCGTCAATAATGAATACCTATCACATTTGCGACATACTTCGTGCAAATCCCTTCATTTATTAAGGTAGATACTCTTGCACACTCTTCTCTTGTTAAATGACATGGCCTACCCATGTTGCCGAACATATTTGATGTAGACTTGTACTTCATGCAGCGCAATGGCAAACGCAATCGACGAATGCTGAACGTGAACTAAAACACCAGAATTTGTCGACATGGAGAAAACTATCGTCAGTCTGATAGGTATATGTACTACTTAGACTGTATTCCACCTGCTTTGTTGATAATCACACGGACGTTATATTTTCAACGTGATGTGAAAATTTAGATAATATATATATATATATATATATATATATATATATATATATATATATATATATATATATATATAATATATTATATATATATATATATTAAAAAGTTCGTCCATATATCACTTACTCAAGACTGGATGGATGGAGTAGCTTACTGAACATAAAACCGTAAAATTATTTTCCTTTAAAGAGAGTAAAGCGATAAATTTTGCTTAAGATTCCATCACGTGACCGATGACGTCATTGGTTGGGAAGATACTGGAGATGGGGGGGGGGTTGGTTGCAAGGAGAGAGGGGAAGATTAATAGAAATTCTATTTTTTTTTTTTTTTTAAATTTTGTACAAGTAAATTTTTTATATACCTCTAGTTCACAATGGGTTTTTGCACTAAGGTCAACTAATATATATATATATATATATATATATATATATATATATATATATATATATATATAT
>SEYY01015766.1:12500-15833 GCA_009176605.1 Armadillidium nasatum | reverse complement strand
ATATATATCCTATGTGTCTGTGTGTCTGTGTGCCTGTGTATCTGTTTGAATTGCTTTTGTTTGTGTTATGCCTTCTAAACACATTCTTCAATCAATGCAAATCTCCCTTACTATTACTCGCCATGAATATTATTTTACTTGATTATTTTTTTTTTTTTTACTTTTGCCTTTTGTAGAGTATTTTGCAAAGTAAGAAGAGAGAGAGAGAGAGAGAGAGAGAGAGAGAGAGAGAGAGAGAGAGAGAGAGAGAATTTTATAGACCGATAAAGTTAAAAGTTTTCGTCGTGGAATATTGGGTAACTTTGTAAATTTAAGACAAATATCCGAAAATGATTTCCGAGGCATTCGCGGAACTAACGACAACAATAAATAAATAAAAGAAAAGAAATTTAATATAAATATTATTTCCTAGAAATTCACATTTATTGAGATATATTAGGTTAAAAAGTTGTTTAAACAATACAATTGCCTGGAATTCATTACGAAAAATAGCAACATCAGCAAAAAAAAATCATGAAACTTTTTTAAAATGTTTGAAATTAGCTTTAAATAAAGAAAAAACGAATAATTAACACTGAAAATGACCTTAGAAAAAGTTATGAAATCTAATTTGATATTAAAAGATCTAACCAAACCGGACCTAACGTAACTATAAATATTAATTTCTCGGATAGAAAATTTATATTATATTAATCAACGATTAAAACAACATATATACTCAAATTTTTAGTAAATTTTAGAAAAACCTTGAAAAAGCATGAACGATCAGAAATCATCCTAGATTGGAGTTGAGTTGTTATGTTTACACCTCATATTAATCATGAATAAAATACGTATTAATAAACGATATAATTTTCCCCGAAATAAATGTAATATAGCTTTAGCAGTGGTACAGAACTGTATCCAGAAAGAACATAATTAAAAGTATTGACAACCACAGACTAAATAATCTGGCAACAATTTTTTTCCGCCAATTTGTCTCACGTGACTTTCTCCTGCAAGCGTCATAAACGTGATTAGGATTATAAAACAACTGTCAATAATATTTTCAAGACACATTACCAACATACGGGTTTAATGGCATATGACCTACTTAAAGATATATTACCAAGATTACAAGGGGGCTTTCCAAAAGAATAATTATTATTATTACTATTAGCTGTATATTATATATATATATATATATATATATATATATATATATATATATATATATATATATATATATATATATATATATATATATATATATATATATATATATATATATATATATATATATATATATATATATATATATATATATATATATATATATATATATATATATATATTAACACAGGTATCTATTAATTTTTTATTATTTTACTGTAATGTTATCTATCCACAGACAATCAACAAGAGTCAAAAGGTTTACGAAGGTGTGTCAGGAAAAGTTCTTTACTATTGGTCAAAATCGGATGGCGCGAGATGACGTCAACGAATCGCATGAGTAGTTGCCAGTTACCATTTTACGAAGCGTTTTGGATTTTACATTTATCGGACTCGTGTACGTATATAAAAATGTTTACGTGGAATTCAGGGAAAATTATTACAAGAATTTATCGTAAATAAAAAATTAAATAATAAACAAAAAAAATAAAATAAATAAAATTAAATTAAATTAAATCATAATTCTTATATGACAATTTTACTTCATGTAGTGGTTTAAAGTCTAAGGTACAGATTTTCGTAGTTAATTATAGGTGACAGAGTCAAGGTGCCGGCACTACTTACACGTTCCCCCGGCCATGAAAATTAAAAATACACGATGTCAAGTTGTGCCTCCCCCCCAACCCTCTCATATGTTTTGGGGTCCATGAGCCCTCGCTCGACTGGCTTAAGTCCAATCATTTGAAGGACAACTATTATCTAATTACACATTTTCAAACCACAAAAATGGTTCACGAGTTTCAAAGTACGTAGACCTTACAGTGTATATATATATATATATATATATATATATATATATATATATATATATATATATATATATATATATATATAATATATATATATATATATATATATATATATATATATATATATATATATATGGGTGGTATATATCAAGGATTTCAAGAAGTTGATAAGCGTTATCAAAATGTTAACAACAATAACACTAAACTGAATCAGTCAACTAACAAAAGTAAATACAAATACATTATATATATATATATAATATATATATTATGGTATTAATTTGATACAGCACGAACCTCTCCTATTTTCACTATATTGAAAATATGAAGTCAACATATGTTTAAAATCATTCTACACATATTTTTTTTTGGCGGTCGAGTAATATAAATACATAATAAAATGAAAAACCACCAAAAAAATTCATTAAAAAAAATTGTATTTATGCTGCAAAAACGAAGTAAACTGTCCGGAAAAGTGTCTTCTTAAATATATTTGGCAACCAGCGTCTCCGTATGTAAAGGCAAACGTGTCCGTTTTCTATGTAATGAAAGAGAAAATGGCAAACTATTTTTGTTTTATACAAAATTTTGAGCTCATAAAGAAAATTTAATACATTTTCATCACTTTCACATAAAACTACAAACGAATTAAGTGTATTTTTACATTTATTGCACTCATCATCAATATTTAATTTAGACAAAGCCATGTCCAGCCATACGTACACTATTAATGCAATTATTGGCCTTTTTAGTAGGCTAATAGGCTATGCTCTATCTAATTTACAGTGTGTATGTGTGTGTATAGGTGTACGCGCGTGTGCGTGTATGTGAGTTTTTATTTTTAAGACGCGGTTATTTTTTCCTGCAATGTACTGTATACAAACTTCGATATTTGAAAATATTGATATTTCAAACATCGATATATCAAATTTATTGAACATGTGTATATTTTATTTAGATTTATTTATTATTATTATTATTATTTAATTATATTATTATATTATATTATATTATTATATTATTATTATTATTATTTTATTATTTTTATTATTATTATTATTATTATTATTATATTTATTATTATTATTATTAATTATTATTATTATTATTATTTTATATTATTATATTTTTTATTATTATTATTATTTTTATTATTTTTATTTTTATAATTATTATTATTATTATTATTTATTATATTTATTATTATTATTATTATTATTATTATTATATTATTATTATATTATTATTATTATTATTATTATACTTTTCTAGCGTACTTAATTCGACTTATCATAACCTGAACGACCGAAGATTGCGTGTGATACAGGCCTAACTGATAGATGGAACGTTGCCGTGGCATAAGGCCTACTGC
>SEYY01015766.1:0-7500 GCA_009176605.1 Armadillidium nasatum | reverse complement strand
ATATATATATATATATATTGCTTGTATGCATAGACCGACAGGGGCTCCGGCCCTGGATAATAATCTGGGAAAACCAGGATTTACCTGCTGGGGTTAATTGCAAATTATACTTATTAATGATGGATTAAATCAAATAAAATAAGAAAATTAAGATTTAATTCCTTTATTCCTTTGTTACATATCGTGTTGAGTCAAAATCAATGCAACATAAAAGAGGAAACAAACAATGCACTCACTTAAATCACTATTCAATCTCAGAATCTTCTTGAACATCTACATCATAAATTTTAGAATTTGGGAGGAGTGAAATGTTCAGGAACAGAGGGCAATGATGTTGAATATGTTACTGCTCTAAGATTGTATTTTAAAAACAGTTAACATTTCTACATTTTTTTGGACAATAGTTTGATTCTATCTTTTTTGAAATGATTTCCCTACTTTGAATTCGCTTTCATATTCATTTTACTTAAGTAAACCTGTTGAATCAATATTGTGAATCAAAAATATTTTTCAATTTTTTTTTAGTTTTTTCAAACTTTTATTATACAAAATCTGTAATTTTCTGAAATCATTAATTTAAGTGAATGTTGGCTATTTTACTCCTTCCCTATTATTAAATTAATCTCAATTAAAGTTATCGAATTTTCTTAACCTAAAATTTCAGTGCTTCAACCCCAGACAGAGCCCTAGCCCCAGTAAAATTCAAACCTGGTCAGTCCCTACTTGTATGTATATTGCATATGTACTATAAATTATTATGCAAATGAACCACACTGTTTTTAAACACAATCACTCCAAATTAAGAATATTCCCAGTAGAATTTTACACTCATTCCTTTCCTATATACACTAAACAAAATCAAAAATATCATGCATGACTTGTAAACATGGTAAAAATAAAAAAGTATAAAATAATTACGAAATGGACATGGATACAAAAATGCATAAATTTTAACCAGACTACATAAATGTAATTATCGAGAATACACACACCTACACAGTTAATGATTATATAATGAATGTTAACGGAAGATACAGAAATTGCATTCACTCAAGTTTGATACACCCCACCCTCCCCACAAATATAAAACTTTTATCAGATCCTTTAAAATACCCTTTTCACCTGGTATCAAATTTAGTTTTACAATTTATTATAAAATGGTTTATTCAAATTCAGGTGATTTAATACTAAAGTATGCAAGTGTGAAATTGTGTGGGATTATAAAACACCCACTGATATGAAACAATTGTGGATTTATGAGTGGTAAAATGAGTAATGCTGCTATATATATATATATATATATATATATATATATATATATATATATATATATATATATATATATATATATATATATATATATATATATATATATATATATATATATATATATATATATATATATATATACAAAAATCTATGTGGCAATAACAATAACAAAAACATTTTACAATCTTTATGTGAATGGAATATAAATAAAGATGTGACTTATTTCATTGCAAATGAATGGCCAAGGTTATTGAGAGTTCTCAAGCCTTCCTAGCAATATGATGAAACAGTGTGCCTCCTATCTTTTAATATTTTTTCTCGCAATTTTTATCTTTCTTGCTAATCACATACTTGAATAATATAAAATTAATATGCACAAAGCTAACTAGAGTAATATAGATGTGTATTAGAAAGGATATCAAATAAATTAGGTTTACTAAGGTCTAAGAATAATAAAAATTCGAAGATTAGAGCTAAAAGGTTCAAGGAAGATATTTTAAATTAAAAAAAAAAAAAAATATATACAAATTTTGTAAATTTAAAAGTTAAAGAATTATTAAGGTAAATTTACTTTAATATTTCTGATTACCAAAAATTCTGTAACCAATAAAAATGTGTGTTGTAAGTCTTGATAAATTATGGCAACTGAGGGTGTTTCCTAAAAAAAAAAAAAAAAGGAATCATTGCAAACAAATTACACTGAACTAAGTCTAGCCAATTTCAATTTGTTCTTGTCTACCATGACCATATATTCTAAATCAGCCTTTGATCACGGACTGAGATGTGTGAAGTTTAACTGCAAAACACCTCTACACTAATTCAAACTCCATAAGTTGCAATTCATTATTATTATTATTATATCTATATATACATAAAAGAAGAATCTCTACTGCAGCATTTACTTCATAATCAGTGTTATTTCAACATGTCCTGGAATCCAAATAAGGTTTATTCAACTGACACTCAACTCTGTAACCTAATACACCAATTTTATATGTCAAAAAACAAGTTAAACCTTTTTCTGTTGTCACTGATAGGGATAAAGATACTGAAAAAATAAAAATCTTTGTTTCTTCTTTTGATTAATAATGAAAAAACAACTGTACAATGCACATAGTTATGCTATAGAGTACAATAAGATGAGAACTTCATTTGAGATAAAAATTTAGATATATTAATTGAGAATACTCTCTACTTGTCTCCTGAACTTATAACTACAACTTGTAAGTTTACGCTGAGTAAATTTCAAAAAAGCACATCCAATAAGAAATAATGATTTTAATACTTTAATAAAAGATTTTAGAGAAATATCCTTTTATAACTTTCTAGTAACATGTGTGTGATAGATGGTTTAAATAAGGATGAACATTATAAGTTTCCAGTAACGTCTGTGTGATAGATGGTTTAAATATGGATGAATCAAAGGTTGTCTAATTTTATAACATTGATTCAAGGGTTGTTCTATCAAATATTTATTTATACCTATACAAAATAAGTCATTGGATATAAGAAAACATCATAGATATATTTAATAAAAAAATTTCATTAGAAGACTTACAATCTTGTTCTCTCAGTCTATATTTGGGCCCATACTTTTCCCTTTGTTGTTACTGACATTATAAGGTTCTGTTAACACTTTTCTACAACAGATTTCCAGTAGTTAATTCCCTGGTTCTGTTAGTGATCAAGAATTGTGAATTGATCTTAGAGAGAAACTTGAATAAATTTATTACTCACAGTGATAGATTTTTAAATATGCAATAGATTCTTCTGTGTGATCAATTCTTAATTAGATACTGTGTCTGTTTTACCTTTACTACCTATATTTAACCTTTATACTTCAAGTTATGTATTTGTCAAAATATAACGTTTTTCAAAGCTGTCTATTTTAATTCATTGCTAGAGGGGGACCAATCAGGGTTGGAATTTTGCCAGGGCCAGTGTTTTCCAAATTTGGCCAGGGTTGCCTAAAATTTGTAAAGAGGTCAAAAGCACTTGAATTTTAGGTTAAAAAAATTAGATACAATTTTATTGAGATTAATTATAAGGAAGGAGTAGAATAGGCAACATTCACATAAATTAATGATTTTATGCATTTTTCCAGAAAAAATTTAAGAAAATTAGATTTTATATAATAAAAGTTTAACTTCAATACTGAGGACAATATGGAAATATATCCATTGCAGTCTAATGAAGTAAATATAATAGTTAGTAGTACTAGTTTCATGATTAAAATACTGCTGATAGGAAATTAAGTTTTAAAGACTAAGAAAATTTAAAAATTTTCAGGAACCTAAATCTTCTGGATTCTCATCTTCGTGGCATGTTCTTGTGGACTGATGAATCAGAAGCCAGTGCAGGACTATGTCCAAATTTAACCAAGTCTGCTTTGATTGAATAAATATATGAAAAGGAAAAAAATTATCAACAATGACTCTACTGACTTCTTGGAAGGTAAACAACAATGATCTCCCCACACTAGCAACACTGGCAAGAGTATATTTGTGCCCACCAGCAAGCTCCGGTCAAGTGAAAGAATTCAAAGTAGGGAAATCAATTCAAAAAGATAATCAAACTATTGCCAGGAATATAGAAATAATACTACTTTTAAAATACAATCTTAGAACAGTAACATTTTCAATATCACAGCCCTCTGTTCCTGAACATTTCACTCCCCCCAAATTCTAAAACTTATGATGTAAACGTTCAAGAAGGTTTTGATAGTGAAAAACGATTTAAATAAATGAATTGTATGTTTCCTTTTTCCTGTTGCATTCATTTTGCCCCACCCAATATATAACAAAGGAATAATGGAATTAAAATCTTAATTTTCTTAATATTTGTTTGATTTAATCCACCGTTAATAAATATAATTTGCAATTAATCCCAGCAGGTAAACCCCAGTTTTCCCAGATTATTAGCTAGGGCTGGGCCCCAGTTGGTCCATATTCCTAAACATATTCACATGAGGAGAATCATAAGATTTCTGAAAAGAATAGTTTCATTAACAGAAAATTTAAAATCACATGTCTCTAATCATTTTACTTGTGAAAATTTATGCTTTCTGAATTGTTTAAGCAGGAACCTGAAGACTGGTCAAAAAACAAGGGTGGACAATCAACTGCCTCAAAAAAAAAAATTTTAACAATGGAGGCTAATCCACAAAAAAAGGAATAAGGATGCTACCCAGAGGAAATTCACCCTACACTTCAACAGTCTCCAATGTAGTTTGATATAACTGTGTCTGCAATCTTCTACTTTCCTAATTAAAAGATTTAAGGAAAACTTTTCATTAAATTATTTTTTTATTAAGCAATATTTTATATATTGCTATTTTATATTCATATTTTATTTGTTTAGAAATTCAATAAATTATTATTACATAGATTGATTTTAAGTTTCAACAGATGGTTAGTTCAAAGATTAGAAAATCACTAATCACTTACTTCAATTCATTTTTTATGTTAAATGTGGTTATACACTAACGAACAATACGCATATTTGAATGTTCATAACAAGCAACTCAATTGGCTTAAGTATATATCAAATTATGATAAATGAGGTGAAGAATAAAACTTCATAACATTTATAGTGAATATATGATAGCTGGAAATTGAAGAAAGTTTGTAAAATTTAAAGTTGAATTTAATCAAGAATGCAAATAAGGCTTTCAAAATAGCTACTTAATGATGAACGTCTGCAGTAACTACACTGAAGCAGGATCTACTTAATGGTTCTTTCTGCCTAAAATCATTTCCAATCCCTTTTTATTGATTAAGAAACTAAATTCTAATGTTTATCAATAACAAACAGATTTAAGGTTCAATGTAATATTCAAGGCTTCCTTTAATTTTAACTGTACTGTCCTTTAACGAGAATTATTAGAAAAAAGGGTTCTACATTTTTCCATAAAACAAAAGTTTCAAAAAGAAATACTATCCACCACTTAACTACAAGTCTATTCAGTGGAATCAGCTAGTAACGCTTGTCATACGAATATTCAATAATAAATTTTGAGGATCAATTCCAATAATTTAGGTAATTCTATTTTACTATACTATAAACCTTTCCATCCTGTTACAATTTAACTCAAAATTTTAATTGTATCAGCTTCATTATATAAATTATAACTATAATTCTTTGATTATCAGAGTTTAAACTTGGTGATTCGTTGCCATCTCGAATCTTTACTCAATTTTTCATTTAAGAATCCTGAACATATATCAATTTTTCAATATTGAATTTCACTTTACATTGCTTAAAATTCTTAGTTTTACTCCTCTTATTCTTTACTATTCAGTACCGATAAGTCATATGCATCGCTAACTGCCAACAAAATTAAAATTTTCCTCAAATTTTCATTGCATAAGAATACTGTAAGCCATCAGTGATGTTATTTCCTGATTTCTATTTATTTTTCAGACATCTGCCAAGAATCATGAAGGGTAACCATTTATTCATACAACTAACATCACAAGGAAAACAGAAAATATTAATTTCTGTAACTAACATTAAATAAAGAAAACAAACGCATTATATAAACAAAAAACCATATAATCGATTACATATAAATTTTATTTCTTATAAATTTATATTTACTGTTAATGTTGAGAAGACATGTAATTTTATAAATAAATTAACTGTATAATATATTATTTTCTTATACTATGATCATTATTTTTAATATTAAAATAATATTATATAATAATATATAGAATATATATTATTATGTATATATATATATATATATATAATAAAATTTTTTTTTATTTTTTTATTATTATAATATAATATATATAATATATATATATATATATATATATATATATATATATATATATTATATATATAATATATATATATATAATATATAATATATATATATATTAATATTACTGAAAATCCCCAAATAACAATTCTGTAAATTTTATATTCTTATAAATTTATATTTACTGTAATGTTGAGAACTGATAATAGACCATTAATTTTATAAATAAACAATATATATATATATTATATATATATATATATATATATATATATATATATAATATATATATAGATATAATATATATATATATATGTTTTGCAATTTACATAGCAATCCATGAGTTGTATTTTCTTTTTCAAAATAAATATTTTAGTTTTATGTAATATTTATATACTTTATAAAAATATATCTAATTGATATTGAAATAGTTTTATAGTCTCAAAGATGCAAGCTTTTTTTGGAAAACTAGCATACTCTTTCTCATGATCTAGTTCTCCAATGAAATAATTCTCTATTTAAAACCAAAATTATAAAATAATAAAAATAAAAATTATAATATTATATAATATATATATATATATATATATATACTATATAGTATAGTATATTATAGTATATAATGATATAAAAGTAAATATATATATATATATATATATAGTAATATATATATATATTTTTTTTTTATATATATATATATTTAGAGACAGACAGACAGACACAAATGGACGAAGAGAGTCTTGAAGAAACTTGCGAGAATTTTATTTATTTATTTGAAATTATTTTTTTTTAACAATATATATATATATATATATATACTATATATAGTATATATATATATATATATATATGAATAAATTAATATATATATATATATATATATATAGGATATATATATATATATAGGATTAAACTTCAGATTAAATATTTAGTTTATTCAATTTAAGACTAAAAGTATTAAAATTCACTTGCAGTGCAACTATAAAAATGTAAATTGTAAATTAAAAGAAACGATTTTCCTTATTATAAATATTTTACTATAACGAATTTTAGTTACCAAGTATCATTTTCTACTATTTTTCAAATAATGAAAATTATATTTTCTATTTATTATTCTTTTACATTATTTACAATACTTGTAGAATGAACATCCAAGAAAAATATTTAGCCATTAAGCGCGATTACAAGAAAATTAGGTTTATAGTGATACAAAGCTCCCATTCAAACTGCTTATATATATATTATATATATATATATATTATAATATATATATATTATATGATATATATATATATATAATTATATTATATATATATATTTATATATATATAATGAGCATATAATTGGCCCTAGATTTTAAAATATTTATGAAGTTAGCTATGTTTAACATGGCCTTGAACTATTTACCCCACGCGATACGGTATATTACCGGTAAATCGGGAAAGCAGAAAGAAATGTGCTCT
>SEYY01015764.1:82500-87500 GCA_009176605.1 Armadillidium nasatum | reverse complement strand
TATAGACTGAATTTAAATGGTTCTATAGTTTATAATATATGTAGTTTAAATATGTCACGCTGGGACATTTCAGTCAATGATTTAGATGATAAATGGATACTGGTATTTCCTCTTGAGTTCATATATAGACTGTGGTTCATTTATTTTACCAAATGCACACGTACAGTACATGAATAATTTCATACATACACTCTAAATGACCTACATTTGTATATTTGTATGTAGGTAATTTAACAAAATAAATAACCTTGTATGCATATTTGCTTACAAACACAAGTTTTCTCTTGAGTTCATATTTTACCAAATACACACGTACATGAATAATTTCATATATGCACTCTAAATGACCTACATATGTATATATGTATGCAAGTCATTTTACAAAATAAATAACCTTAAATGCGTATTTGTTTCCAAATAAAAGTTTTTAAATATAGTGTTTTTAATTTTATAATCTGTTATTATATATAATGCAACTGGTTGGTCATGGTAATATTTACCCTGACGATAGGCTGAAAATCAATATTTTAATCGATAAATATTTTTAAAGGTTTGGGGGCGCATAAAATTAAATCGATTTTTAAATAGCCAGTCATTTATTGTATTTAAATATTGGTAAAATATTTAGGAAAATATATTAAAAACTATTTCTATTATATTATATTATATTATATATAATAATAAAAATAATAATAAAAAATAAAAAAAAAAAAAAAAAAAAAAAAAAAAAAAAAAAAAAAAAAAAAAAAAAAAAATTTATTATTAATTATATTATATATATTATATTATATTATATTATTATATTATATTATATTATTATATTATATATTATTATTATATTACATTATTAATGGTATATAAAATTAATATTTTAATAACTATATTAAATAAAAATATATATAAAATAAAATAAAATATAAAATATATACCAAAACACAAACGTTGATCAGAATTTTGTTTCTTTTCCTCTTTTAATCTTTATTTTTATTATATCTTTTTATATACTTTTTATACTTTTACTTTTTATCCTTCTTTTCTTTATCCTTTATATCTTTTTTTAATCCTTTTTATCTTCTTTATCCTTTATATCCTTTTTTATTATTTACATCTTCTTTAATCCTTTTTATCTTCTTTATCATCTTCTATCCGTTTTTTATTTTTATATCTTTTTATCTTTTTATTTCTTTACATTTCTTCTTTTATTATCCATTTTTTTATCCTTTTTATCTTCTTTATCATTTCTATCCTTTTTATTATTTACATCTTCTTTAATCCTTTTTATCTTCTTTATCATTTCTATCCATTTTTATTATTTACATCTTCTTTAATCCTTTTTATCTTCCTTTATCATTTCTATCCTTTTTTATTATTTACATCTTCTTTAATCCTTTTTATCTTCCTTTATCATTTCTATCCTTTTTTATTATTTACAACTTCTTTAATCCTTTTTATCTTCTTTATCATTTCTATCTCATTTTTATTATTTACATCTTCTTTAATCCTTTTTATCTTCCTTACAATTTCTATCCATTTCATCCTATTTACGCTCATATTTAATCTTTCTTATTTTCTTTATCGTTTCTATCTTTTTTTATCGTATTTATTTTCTTTTTATTGTATTTATTTTCTTCTTTTATACTCTTTAATCATCTCTATTTTTTCCATCCATTTTATCCTTTTTACTGTTTATCATCTTTATCCTTTCTATTCAATTTATCCATCTTTATTCTATTTTTTCCATCCATTTTATCCTTTTTACTGTTTATCATCTTTATCCTTTCTATTCAATTTATCCAATTAATCCTCCTCTTTTATCCTTTTAATCTTCTTTTTCTTTTCCATCCTTTTTATCCTCTTTATGTTTTCCTTTCATTCTTTTTATCTTCTTTTTCTTTTCTATCCATTTTATCCCATTTATTATCCTCTTTTATCCTTTTTATTTTGTTTATCCTTTCTTTCTTCTTAATCTTATTATTTTTATCTACTTGATCTACTTTTATCTTCTTTATATACTTTATTCTACTTTATCCTCTTTATCCCCCGTTTATCCTCTTCATTTTCCTCATTTACTTTTCAAGCAATTTACATGCTCTTTCGATCTCGAACATTTTCGCTCTTTAAAAGGTGTGCAAAATCATTGGAAGAGAGAGAGAGAGAGAGAGAGAGAGAGAGAGAGAGAGAGAGAGAGAGAGAGAGAGAGAGAGATAGAAAGAGAGTGAGAGGGAGAGAAAGAGAGTGAGAGAGATAGAGGAGAGAGAGAGGAGAGAGAGAGAGAGAGAAAGAGAGTGAGAGAGAGACTGAAAGAGAGTGAGAGAGAAAAGGGAGGGGGAGGGAGAGAGCAGTTCCTTTGAATTCTTGAAAATTTCTTCAGAAACATTAATTTCTTTGTATCGGTATCTTCTAAAAACATAAGTATATATATATATATATATATATATATATATATATATATATATATATATATATATATATATATATATATATATATATATATATATATATATATATATATATATATATATATATATATATATATATATATATATATATATATATATATATATATATATATATATATATATATATATATATATATATATATATATATATATATATATATATATATATATATATATATATATATATATATATATATATATATATATATATATATATATATATATATATATATATATATATATATATATATATATATATATATATATACTTCCTCTTTCCGTATCTATCCTTCTCTCTGTGATCCTCTCACTAATTTCCTTTCCGGTCGTTCTATAGCAGTAGACGGCCACCGTTCTTCCTTTAAATCTTTTAATAGTCGTGTTCCTCAGGGTTCTGTCCTATCCCCAACACTTTTTCTACTTTTCACTAATGACCTTTCTCTCTATTACCTCATCTCCTATCCACTCCTATGCTGATGACTCCACCCTTCATTATTCCTTCCAGTTTGAAAAACGTCCCACAAAACAGCAATTGATAGACTCGAGAAGGGTAGCCTTGGAGCAACTAACCTCCGATCTTTCACTTATTTCAAATTGGGGCAGAGAAAACATAGTTGTTTTCAATGCCTCAAAAACTCAATTCCTTCATCTCTCCACTCGACACAATCTTCCACACAACTATGATATCTTCTTCGAAAACACACAACTCAAGCCTTCATCTGTTCTTAATATTCTTGGTGTTTCTTTTTCTCGTGATCTTTCTTGGAAAGATTACATTACTTCTCTTTCTAAACAAGCTTCTAAGAGGTTGGGTGTTCTGAGGCGCCTTCAGAATTACTTTACGCCACCCCAGTTGCTTGCTCTGTATAGGGGTGTTGTTCACCCCTATATGGAGTATGCTTAGCACATCTGGGGTGGTTCCACACACACAGCTCTCCTAGAGAAGGTGGAGTCTAGGGCATTTCGTTTCATCAACTCTCCTGCTCTTACTAACTCTCTTCAATCTCTTTCTGCCCGTCGAATTGTTGCGTCACTCTCTCTTTACTATCGCTATTACAACAGACACTGCTCTTCTGAACTCTCTCGTCGCATACCTCCTCCATTGAGAAGAGCTCGTGCGACACGCCTTTCTACACAGTCTCATCCTTTCTCTGTCCAACTCTCCGACCCCAGACTTAACCGCTATGCTCAATCTTACATATACTCTACTGGTAAATTCTGGAACACACTTCCTTTATCTGTTTTCCCAACTTCCTTTGACTTGCATACTTTCAAACGCCGTGTATCTGGACACGTCGACCACCATCGACTATGATAGATCTTTCCCAACTCCGGTGGAATTTGGTAGGCCTCTGGCCTTTGCCCACCGGAGGAGATATAATATATATATATATATATATATATATATATATATATATATATATATATATATATATATATATATATATATATATATATATATATATATATATATATATATATATATATATATATATATATATATATTATATATATATATATATATATATATATATATATATATATATATATATAAATAAAGGTGTAACACGATTAGATCTGATAATTATTCTTTAGTAATCTGAAACCGTTCCTAGATATTATATTCTGTTTGCAAGTATTAATAGAAAATTTCGTAGAAAAGGCGGGGTAGTATTTACTATGGTATGACTTCAAGTTTGTTTTAGAATTTTGACTTAAGTCGTATTCTATTTCACCTCTTTGTCTAACAGATTTCTTGAGAATATTAGCATGAATTCTTAAGAATTATTATTAATTTATAGAATAGTTAATTAATAGTAATTAATCTATTATTATTATTATTATTATTATTATTATTATTATTATTATTATTATTATTATTATTATTATTATTATTATTTATTATTATTATTATTATTATTATTATTATTATTATTATTATTATTATTATTATTATTATCATTGCTTTATTATTATTATTAGCTTTATTATTATTATTATAACTATTATTCTTTTTATTTTTTTAAACTTTTTTTATTTATAACTATTTTTTTTATTTTTAAAATTATTAAACATTTTATTAATAATTGTTATTTTATTATTATTATCATTATCATTACTTTTATTTTTATTTAGCATTATTATTATTATTCATTATTATTAATATTATTATTAATTATTATTATTATTATTATTATACTCTGAAAAAGAGTGGTCACTAAGTTCTGATACTTCTGAAAAAGAGCTGCTATTATTCTCTGATACTTCTGAAAAAGAGTAGTCACTAAATTCTGATATTTCTGAGAAATAGTTGTCACTAAGTTCTGATACTACTGAAAAAGAGTTGTCTTAAGTTCTGATAAATTATCATTCCGGAAGGCGCTACAACCCTCACACAACACAAAAGATATTTGAAGTACAAAAGCTTCTCTCCACCACTTGAATTGTTTGATTTCTTCTCCCTTGATGACTGAAAAGATCAGCTCACCAATCTACTTCTCAACCAATACTTGAAGAATCTTCCCAAGGATCAACTTTTCT
>SEYY01015764.1:62500-65000 GCA_009176605.1 Armadillidium nasatum | reverse complement strand
GCCCAATTTTATTCCATTTTACCGATAATACTTGACAATCTAATAAAATCATGTTGACAACGTTCGTATAAATCAGAATTGACAATAATCAATGTTAAAGAAGGATTTTGTCCATAACAAAAAGCGTAATTTTAAAATAATATAAATAAAAATAAGCCTCTTACATCTTTGAGTAAATTTTATTTGGACGTTTCGAGCTCAACAATTGTCATTATCAATGTTACAGTTGAATAATTCAACAGTTTTAAAAAAAATAAATAAAAGTTTCAAGATTTTAGACAGAGCATATTGTGAATAATATTGAAGTCAAATATTGACAGCAACATTGACAGCAAATAGTGACAGTTAAAATTGACAGCCTATATTAACAGCAATATTCAACTCAATATTGATAATATTGATAAAAATATTGAAGGCCAATATTGGATGCAAATATTGACAGTAAAAATTGACAACAAATAATGGCCATTGTTGAATAAAAGCAAACCCTCCAAGTAACTTAAATTCGAATTTTCAGCTATATTGTTTATTGTGAAATCAACATGTACAATATTAGTATAGCAACCAGAGTTTATTATATACTTTGTACACCACTAATAGGCTTAAGTAAGGCATTTTTGTACCGTTATGTACAAAGCGCAGTCGGTAGCAGGGTTCATTATGCTTTGGACCTTTAACAGAGGGTCTGTCATCAAGAATATTTTGAACAAATTTTACAGTTTTCTAACATATAATAAAGATATATCTAAATTAATTTAGAAATATCCAAAATTTTCTTTTAAAATTTAGAATGCCTGCATTAATTTAAAATGTTTAAAATTTTCGTTTTAATAACAGAATATTTCTAAATTAATTTTTTAAAAATTCTAAATTTTAGTTCAAAATTTAGAATGCCTACATTAAATTTTGAAACATTCTAAATTTTAAAAAATTAAAATGTCTACATAAATTTAGAAACATTATAAATTTTTAAAAATTAAAATGTCTTCGTAAATTTAGAAACATTCTAAATTTTTTAAAATTTAAATGTCTTCATAAATTTAGAAACATTCAAAATTTTCTTTTAAAAATTAAAATGTCTACATAAATTTAGAAACATTCTAAATTTTCTTTTAAAAATTAAAATGTCTACATAAATTTAGAAACATTCTAAATTATTCTTTTTTAAATTTACTCCATAGAACGAGTACATATTTATGTAATTTGTCCAAAATGACTGAAAACCTCTCTTAATCAAAGGAACCGCCCAAAGCATAATGCTAAACTATAGTCTTCCTTAAGGATACTTAAAAAATCTTTACAAAATATGCAATCTTATGTTACTAAAATAAAAAATAAAAAAAAAATAATAATTGAGACACTTCTTGTGCGTTATTGTAAAAAATTTTGATATAAAAAAACCAATTCACTACTTTTACATTTTTTTTTTATTAAAAAAATAAAATATTTATTAATTAATTAAAAATTTTTTAGTCTCCTGCTCGACACCAGCTTTGCTTTTTTATAGTGTTAGGAATTAAGATGCATACAAAAAATGTAATATTATTACACTGAGCTTCCAGGTTACGAGAAGGAGAAAAGCACTTATATATTACATGATAATTATTTATTTATTTATATATATATATATATATTTATTTATTTATTTATATATTTATTTACTTATTTATTGTAAAATTGAGATAAAAATTAATGTTTTTTTTATAATTATTTATATATAGTATATAATATATTTAATATATATATATATATATATTAATATATAATATATATATATATATATAATATATATATATATTATATATATATATATATATATATATATATATATATATATATATATATATATATATATATATATATATATAATATATATATATATATATATATATATATATATATATATATATACATATATATAATATATATATATATATATATATATATATATATATATATATATATATATATATATATATATATATATATATATTATATATATAGTTTTTTCTCTTTATACAAGCAAGATTAGAATCACATATCATTAAAAAAAATAATTATATTAAGAGTATGAAGCTATGTAATATTAACAGTATATTAGATTATTCTTTTAACCTTTGTGACAAAAATATCCAAAATTGCGTCTTATTTATAAGTGACATAAGCCACATTTTTGGATTTTGGGTTTACAATAAATAAAACTCTTCTATATATATATATATATATATATATATATATATATATATATATATATATATATATATATATATATATATATATATATATATATATATATATATATATATATATAGGTCAGAAGTCTTAACTAATATACTGTTCATATCCTTTACGTTTTGATATACTCTCTCTCTCTCTCTCTCTCTCTCTCTCTCTCTCTCTCTCTCTCTCTCTCTCTCTCTCTCTCTCTCTCTCTTTCTAAACTAAGAACAATAAAACAATAACACTGAAAAAACTCGAACATCAAACGGACCAAAAATAG
>SEYY01015764.1:42500-45000 GCA_009176605.1 Armadillidium nasatum | reverse complement strand
CAAAGGTCAGTGTCGTATTTCTCGTAATTCTTTTCAAAAAAAAAGAGAAAATAAAAGGAAGATAATAAGCTTCCTTTTAATTTTATATAAGTTCTTTAGAAAAATAATTAGTAACAAAAGATGAATGAATAGAATAAAAATAGTTTGGACTTAAAAAAAAGATGTTAGAATAGCTTAACGACAAGAAAATTATTAATGAGGTATTCAGAAGTGCTTTCACTAATCATTTCTAATTGGTTCATACAGATATAAGGATGAATGTGATGGTTCTCTATTTATAGGTTTTAATGATGAATGTGATGGTTCTCTATTTATAGGTTTTAATGATGAATGTGATGGTTCTCTATTTAGGTTTTAATTATGAATGTTATGGTTCTCTATTTATCGATTTTAAGGATGAATGTGGTGGTCTTCTATTTAAAGATTTTAACTATGAATGATGGTCTTCTATTTATGGGTTTTAAGGATGAATGTGATGGTTCTTTATTTAAAGATTTTAACATTGAATGTGATGGTCTTCTATTTAAAGATTTTAACTATGAATGTGATGGTCCTCTATTCATCGGTTTTAAGGATGAATATAATATTATTCTATATTTAATGATTTTAACTATGAATGTGATGGTCTTGTATGTATATGGGTTTTGAGAATGAATGTGATGGTCCTCTATTTAAGGATTTCAACTATGAATGTGATGGTCTTTCTATTTATGGGTTTTTAAAGATGAATGTGATGGTCATCTATTTAAGGGATTTAAGGGATGAATATGAAGATCCTCTCTTTAAGGATTTTAACTATGAATATAATGGGGTCTATTTATGGGTTTTAGGGATGAATTATAATGGTCCTCTACTTAAGGATTTTAACTATGAATGTGATGGTCTTCTATTTATAGGTCTTAAGGATGAATGTGATGATCTTCTATTTATAGGTCTTAAGGATGAATGTGATGGTGCTCTATTAAAAGATTATAAGGGTTAATGTGATGGTCCTTTATTTATTGGTTTTAAGGATGAATATGATGAACCTCTATTTATGGGTTTTGAAGATTTTGGAAAAGCATTTGACTTAGTAATAATTTTGCTATAATTTCGCTACAAAAATTGTCCTAACGAATCGTTGGGACAAGTAGCTAAAATATCACAACAATTTCTTTCAGTTATTTTCCTATTACAAAATAAATCAGTGAAGCGACTTTCTTAGGCCTAACATATCTTTTCTCTATTGAAAATTTTACTGTAACATTTTTGCCACTTGTCATAACGATTCGTTAGGACAATTTTTGTATTGCTCTTTTAATATTCAGTATAAACACGAAACTATATATAGACAACTTGCTTATGAGGATCAGAACCCCCGAACGGAACCCCAAAGGGGTTATCTCTAACACCGTCAAAAGAAAAGAGTAAAAAATTTAAATCCACAAATTAAAAAAAAAATGAGTAAATAATAAAAGAAAAAAAAAAGAAAAAAGTTTCTTAATTTGTCCAAATAACTTGAAAAATATTCCAATTTTTCTTCCGTCATCAAATATATATATATATATATATATATATATATATATATATATATATATATATATATATATATATATATATATATATATATATATATATATATATATATATATATATATATATGGGCGTGTGTATGTGTGTGTGTGTGTTTTCTTTGAGAGTTAATTTTATTTATTTGACTTTAAATATTTAAACTATTTCTACACATAGACACATGACATTAAATGATTTCTTTGTACATCTCTCTTCAACATTATATGATGTCTTTAAATATTGATGTTCGAGACTATATGCCACTTCTACACATCTCAAAATGACACGTGATGTTGTCTCTAACCATCGGGATTTGACACTTAAATACTTAACACATCACTCCTAGACAATATATGATGTTTCTAAATATCGCTAATAGAAACCAGATGTTGCCTCTACACATCTCAAAATTGATTCTTGATGTTGTATCTAAACATCACGACTCCGCACTAAAGGCTGTCTGAGTACATCTCTCTTCCACGTTATATGATGTCATCAAAGCATCTCGGTTTGACAATAGATGCGGTCCCTGAACAAGCTTGATGTTGTCCAAGTACATCGTTACTCGACCCTAGACATTATCTCTTAAAGTTGCAGTTCGATTCGCCTCTACAGTCACGACTTAGAACTTGATCCTACCTCTCAATTGCTGCCGAATTGTTTCTCCGATTTCGCACTTGATCCTACCTCTCAATTGCTGAATTCTTGTTTCTCCTACTTAGCACTTGATTCTACCTCTCAATTGCTGCCGAATTGTTTCTCCGGCTTGGAGCTTGATCCCATCTCTCAATTGCTGCCTCCTTGTTTCTCCGACTTGGCACTTGATTCTACCTCTCTATTGCTGCTTTTTGTGTCTCCGACTTGGAGCTTGATCCTACCTCTCAATTGCTGCCTCCTTGTTTCTCCGACTTGGCACTTGATTCTACCTCTCTATTGCTGCTTTTTTGTG
>SEYY01015764.1:30000-32500 GCA_009176605.1 Armadillidium nasatum | reverse complement strand
TTAAGTATGTGAACCCCCACAAACTCATATCTAATATTTGCTAAATTAAATAAATATTTGTAGGTTAGTAAAACATAATAATTAAATCAATCCAATATAATATATAAAAAAAAATCTAAATTGCAAATTACAAAGTTTCAGTGACCCCCTGGGGGGGGGCAATGTGAACCCCAGTTTATGAAATCCTGATCCACGTTAATTCTTTGTCATTTAAATTTTTTAAAATTATCCTCTACGTTTCTGTTGCAAATCATTTTGGAGAGGATAATTATAATTTTTTTTTTTTTTTTTTTTTTTTTTTTTTTTTTTTTTTTTTTTTTTTTTACAGAACGCCACCACTCACGGGCAGAGCCCTTTTCAAGGAGGGGGCACACACACACATGCACAAAGCTCATTCAAACACACACACACACACACACTAACGCACAGCCCTCAGGTGGGCGCAGACGGAAGACTTGAAGTAGTTTCTTTCCTTCGATCCATGTCATGATGTTTAATGAAGTTCTTTCCACTTTTAGAGAAAGAATTTCGGGAGCTTTGACCTTGATCAATATAGATACATCATCTTCAGAAGATACAGAGAAGGAGTTGTAGAAGTCGCTGAGATTGTTTGGGTATATTAGAAAAAAGTATTGGTACTAGTATGGAACCTTGTGGAACATCCAATTTTATTTGTTGAAGTGGTACTAATATGGAACTTTGTGGAATACCTATTTTTATTTATTGTAGTGGTACTAGTATGAAACCTTGTGGAACACCCAATTTTATTTGTTGAAGTGGTACTAGTATGGAACCTTGTGGAAAACACAATTTTATTTGCTGTAGTGGTACTAGTATGGAAGCTTGTGGAACATCTATTTTTATTAGTTGTAGTGGTATTAATATGGAACCTTGTGGAACACCCAATTTTATTTGTTGAAGTGGTACTAGTATGGAACCTTGTGGAAAATACAATTTTATTTGTTGTAGTGGTACTAGTATGGAAGCTTGTGGAACATCTATTTTTATTAGTTGTAGTGGTACTAGTATGGAACCTTGTGAAACACCCAATTTTATTTGCTGTAGTGGTACTAACTAGTAACCTTGTGGAAAACACAATTTTATTTGTTGTAGTGGTACTAGTATGGAACCTTCTGGAACACCTATTTTTATTTGTTGTGCATCAGAAAATGTAACACCCTATTTTACATATCAATTTCTTTCTTATATAGAGATAGTTTTCAAACCACTGTAAGTTTAGATCGTCGAGACTCATCCTATTTCATTTGGACAGTAGTACACATAATACTAGTCTTTATTTTCTTACTTTTGGTAAAGTTTTCAGTTAGACAAAAACGAACAACAGAAGTTCAAAGTTTGTTAATAAAGTATATATATATATATATATATATATATATATATATATATATATATATATATTATATATTATATATATATATATATATATATATATATATATATATATATATATATATATATATATATATATATATATATATATATATATATATATATATATATATATATATATATATATATATATATATATATATATATATATATATATATATATATATATATATATATATATATATATATATATATATATATATATATATATATATATATATATATGTATTATATATGAAAAAATGGATTGGTTTCTACTAAACACTAAAAAGCGTTGTGAGAGTTGAAATAAAGAATACACCGTCAACCCGTGGCAAGACAATGAAGTGGAAATATCGAAGATTTGTTGCCATTTATTTGGATCTTGGTTTTACGTCGACAGAGGTTAGTGGTGAAGAAAGGGAGCAATGTTGTACAGTGTATATGAAAACCTTGGCGCCAGACTGTATATGACACCAAGTTGAAACGCTATTTAGAAATCAATCATACCAGTTTGGATATATAACTCATTATTACTTTGTAAAAAATGTAAAAGAATTAAATTAACGAAAAGGTAGTTTTAATAAGTAGGCAAAACTCTATTAGCATCTTACAAAGTGGCGCAGTGAATTACAAAATGTAAGAAGCCTTATACTATCGCGGAAGAACTCATTCTACCTGCTGCCGTTAATAAACATTATGATTGTTGATCCTGCTGGGAAGCTGCTTTCGAAAGTGCCTTTGTCCAATAATATCAACATTTAGCGGAGGACTTCAATGACCAAATAATTGGAAAAATTAAAGGGAAGGAATCCAGGTCGCAGGTGGATAAGGAACATATAATAATAATAATGTTCATTTGATTTGTTACTTACTGTTTATAGAAGATAATAACATTGTAGAAAACTTTGTCTTTTGTATAAGTATCACACTGCTGGTGATAGGATTCAAAGACTTGTTCGAAATCCTAGATACTTTTATATCCGAAAATAATTTTGAGTGTGCAAAGGGCTTTGTTGTCTGTATTAATGGTGCTCGTTCTATGTCCGGATGTTATGGATGAGTGTAGGCACTCATTCGAAGCAATGCCCCTGATGTACTGTGGACTCAT
>SEYY01015764.1:15000-17500 GCA_009176605.1 Armadillidium nasatum | reverse complement strand
TAAAATTAGTAATAATTATCATTTAAATAATAATATTAATAAAAAAATAATAATAATAATATAATAATAATAATAATAATAATAATAATAATAATAATAATAATAATAATAATAATAATAATAATAATAATAATAATAATAATAATAATAATAATAATAATAATAATAATAATAATAATAATAATAATAATAATAATAATAATAATAATAATAATAATAATAATAATGATAATGATAATAAAATAAAAATATTAATAATAATATTAACAACAATAATAATAATAATAATAATAATAATAATAATAATAATAATAATAATAATAATAATAATAATAATAATAATAATAATAATAATAATAATAATAAAAGACGTATCCTTTACCATCTTCAAAATGAATTCGACTTTCTTAGTTTTGACCATTTTTAAGCTTTTAATCTTTTTTAAAAAAAATTTTAAACTCTTTCCACCTCTGGGTCTCTCCAATCACCTTATTTCTGTATCTTGTTTTCCCTCTTCAAGTTTTCTTCAGGAAATAATCAATTTTTTCCGAGGACACCGCTATGGCACTTCGGTGCTGCTAACTGCTCGTACTTCAATGACCTTTCTTGGAATAACTTTGGCTTCTGTAGGAGTGGCCCTTCGAAGTGAGCAGAGCTCGTAACCGTGATGATTCTCTCTGTCATATAGAGGAGTAAATTTCATTCTCTTTCCCCTCAACTAAAATTGGTTTATCTCTGTTTGTTCTCTTGTTGTTCACCGAAGAGACAATGCCTTCAAGAATTGTATATGAAGGTAAAAATGAGTGCAATAGACGAGCTTATTTTAATAATTCCGAATGGATATGTTATGACCTGGGTATTAAACTCTAATACGTAAAAAGAGCAGTTAGGTTTTACGAAATGGAAAGTTTACGAGGTATTTAAGGAGTAAAGAAAAGAAATAGGATTAGAAATGTAAAGACGAATGGTATGTGCTATTAGGAGAAATGTTTGATATAAAGAGCAAATCAGTGAATGTTGACATAGTATGAACACGAACTTGGAATAAATGATGAAAGACTGGCAATGAATGTTTTTATGTCAGAAATTGGAATAAATGATGAAAGATTGGCAATGAATGTTTTTATAATAAAATAATAATAATAATAATAATAATAATAATAATAATAATAATAATAATAATAATAATAATAATAATAATAATAATAATAATAATAATAATAATAATAATAATAATAATAATAATAATAATAATAATAATAATAATAATAATAATAATAATAATAAAAATAATAATAATAATGATGATGATGATAATATCAGTTGAATTTTCTCTTCCAATTATGCAAAGGATTTTTTATTCTATTTGCTGAGCCATTTCGTCCTCCACCTTCGAATAGCATCCTTTTACCTCTTTCATTTTAAATTCTGCACTCCTCATGTAAAGCACAAAAACTAAAAGCCTACTTTATTAATGATTTTTCAAGATTTAAAATCTTGACTTTTTGGCTTAGCATCTTAAAATAAATCATTCATCTTCAAGAGTTTAAGCTCTGATGATGTCCGAAGTTGTAGGACGAAACCGGTCAGCAAATAGAAGAACGCAAAATCTTTTGGAAAATTGGAAGTGAAAATTCAACTGATATTAAAATAAAGCTGAAAAAAACTTTTAAGTAATAATAATAATAATAATAATAATAATAATAATAATAATAATAATAATAATAATAATAATAATAATAATAATATAATATATAATAATAATAATAATAATAATAATAATAATAATAATAATAATAATAATAATAATAATAAATAACTTTAATAGCAGTAATAATAATAATAATAATAATAATAATAATAATAAAAATAATAATAATAAATATGATAATAATAATAACATAAATTATATCCTGGTCTAAATTCGAAATTTAGCATCACCGAAGAGGTAATAAAAAGAATGGACTTTTTTGGAAAATGGACACACCATTGTGTCAAAAGCATAACAGAAGAAGTTTGACCATATAAAGATGAAAGAAGAATATTTCTACATATTTCTGTGTAGAGGCTAAAAGGTGGATATTATAATTTTATTATTATTATCATTATCAGGATAATGTTGATAAGAAAGTAATCACAACAAATATCACGAATCGTCCCAACATATTATTTAAGCAGAATTATTTTTCACCGCTTCAAATTAGTGATATAAATATACTATATTTACTTCGTTTGGTTTCTTCGTTTTTCTGACCACAATTTTGTAGTTCTTAATTATAATGTTTAATCTCCAGCAGCGCAATCCTGACCTAAACATATTTATCAGGCACTGTCGCTTATTACCACGAAAACTGCTTTTATGAAGTCTCCCATCTCATACCTCCTCCACTGAGAAGAGCTCATGCGACACGCTTTCTACAAAGTCTCATCCTCTCTCTGTCCGATTCTCTGACCCCAGACTTAGCCGCTGTGCTCAATCTTACATATATTCTATTTCTGG
>SEYY01015763.1:0-20000 GCA_009176605.1 Armadillidium nasatum | reverse complement strand
ATTTTAAATTTTTGAAAATTCCCTTTAGGAAATCTACTTCGTCGGACAAAAAGATGGAATCACTTAATTTGTGTGCACGAAGAAACAGATTGCTCAAAACGGCTGTTTTAGTTGAAATATCATGTTATGAATACCATTGTATATATGAGGGTTTTGCAGTGGGTTTACGATATACTTTGAATGTAGGGGAAGAAGAGGTCCAGGATATGAGAATGTTTAAAAAGGAATGCTATTTTTTGTAGGGTTTTCAACTGTAAATTTTATGTTTGTGTGTAGATTGTTAATAAATTCAAGTATTATTTTTATATTATTATTCTTTGGAATCAACGCGAACACATCATCCACATAACGAAGCCATATGATATTAGGAAATTTCGGAAATATATAATAATGTTCTAAGAGCTCCATGCATAAATTACTGAATATGGATTGAATATCCCGTTTACCGTGGCTCAAACGGTAAAGGGATTGACTCACGTGCTTGAGGGTGCCGGTTCGATCCCACTTCGGGATCCTAGGTATATACTACCTAGAAAAGTTCCTCTCCTCGAATAGAGCAATGCCCGTGAGATGTGAACTTTTTAAATTTAAAAAAAAAATAAAAAAATAAAAAATAAATAAAAAAGTTACTGAATATGGGGGAGAGGGGAGAGCTCATGCTAAGTCCGAAAATTTGTTTGTAGAAACTATTATGGAATTTGAAGTAGGCGTGGTCTAATGTAAGAAGTATTAAATTTTTGATAATATGAAAAGGTATAATAAAGTTGATATTATGTTCTTCAATGAATCTTTCTAACAATTGAAGGGTAAAATTTACGGGTGCGTTAGTGAAAAGGGAAATTGCTTCAAAACTGACTGGATTGAAAGATAAAAAGTTTAAATTTCTAATACGTGAGATGAAATGTTCGGTGTTTTTTATGTGTGAGGAGGAAATGGTTTTAGTAAAATGGCCAGCCATTTTGAGAGCTTGTATGTAATGCAGTTTACATTTGATATGATGGGGCGTAGGGGTATGTTAGGTTTGTGAATTTTGGGGATTGCATAAAATTGTGACAGATTAGGTAAATATGAAGTGAGATTTTGTGTGAGGTGTGTATGGTCTTTTAATATGGTTTTCACTTGTTTTTTGAATGTACTTTGTGAATTTTTTAATGGGTTGTTTATGCATTTTATATATGTGGTTTGGTCATTTAGTAATGAAAGTGATTTATTGATATAGTCATTGGTGTTTTGTACGATAATGTTATTGCCTTTCTCTGATCGTGATATTACAATGTTATGATTGTTGTGTAGTGTATATAGAGTGTTGTAGAATCTATGGGGGTACACTGAATTACTTACATTTATATGTGTTAGCTGAAGTAGTAATCCAAACAGAACATCATGGTTAATATTACTTGAGGTAGACGTCTTCCAATTATTAAAGTTCTGGTAAAGTTTTATCCAAAGATTCATATTATGCATGGAGAATGAAAGTCCATAGCCCAAAAAAGTTTTTTCATCGTTGGCGAATAGAGCTTTTTACATCACCAAACAAAAATTTGCCGACTTTCAGAGAAAATTTTACCAGAATTCTAATAATCACTACTTGTTGAGCTTGCTTATTGACTCAGCTCATATAGTCATGAAAATTAAAATAACTCATAGGAAAAATAAACACAATAGAAAATTGGAATATTTATTTTGTAAAAGCAAATGGACCACAGCATCAAATCATGATATCATCATCAATCTCTCTAATCACGCACTTACCAACGCTGAACTCTTCGCTCAAACTTTTGCTTCTAATTCAACCTTAGACGATTCCGGAGCTGTTCCTTCTCCTTCAATCCCCTAAAACTCATTTATGCCTAGAATTATAATTTCTTCTAAAGACGTAATTTCTGCTCTCTCTGAGCTTATCACTAAGAAAGCGTACGGTCCTGACGGTATCCCTCTTGTGGTTCTCAAAACTTGTGCCTCCGAGTTTGCACCCTGCCTTGGTAAATTTTTTCGTCTATGTCTTTCTACTCCAACCTTCCATTCTTGTTGGAAACGTGCGCTCATTCAGCCTGTGCCGAAGAAGGGGAACCCCTCTCAACCCTCAAACTATCGTCCCATTTCTTTAACCTCCGTTCTTTCTAAAGTTTTTGAATCTATCCTTAACAGGAAGATTTGGAAACATCAAAATTCTTCTAATCTTATCTTTGATCGCCAGTATGGCTTTCGTAAGAAACGTTTAACTGGTGATCTCCTTTCTCTTCTCTTTGACCCTTGGTCCCCCTCTCTCGGCATTTCGGGAATCTTTTGCTGTTGCGCTAGACATTTCAAAAGCCTTCGATAGAGTCTGGCACAAAGCTTTGATTTCCAAACTTCCCTCTTTCGGAATCCATCCTTCTCTCCGTGACCATCTCTCTGATTTCCTTTCCGGTCGTTCTATAGCAGCAGTTGTAGACGGCCACTGCTCTTCCTTTAAATCTAGTAACAGTGGTGTTCTTCAAGGATCTGTCCTATTTCCAACACTTTTTCTTCTTTTCATTAATGACCTTCTTTCTGTTACTTCATCTCCAATCCACTCCTATGCCGATAACTCCACCCTTCATTACTCTTTTCAGTTTGAAAGGCGCCCTCTTAACAACAGTTACTAGATGCAAGGAGGGTTGCCTTGAAGCAGCTGACCTCTGATCTATCTCGTATTTCTAATTGGGGTAGAGAGAACATGGTTGTTTTCAATGCCTCAAAAACTCAATTCCTCCATCTCTCCACTCGACACAATCTTTCACACAACTATGATATTTTCTTCGAAAACACTCAACTCAGACCTTCATCTGTTCTTAATATTCTTGGTGTTTCCTTTTCTCGTGATCTTTCTTGGAAAGATCACATTACCTCTCTTTCTAAACAAGCTTCTAAGAAGTTAGGTGTTTTGAGGCGCCTTCAGAATTTCTTCACACCACCCCAGTTGCTTGCTCTGTATAGGGGTGTTGTTCGCCCCTCTATGGAGTATGCGTCACACATCTGGGGTGGTTCCACTCACAGCTCTCCTGGAAAAGGTAGAGTCTAGGGCTTTTCGTTTTATCAACTCTCCTGCTCTCACTAATTCTCTCCAATCTCTTTCTGCCCGTCGAATTGTTGCGTCACTCTCTCTATACTATCGCTATTACAATGAACACTGCTCTTATGAACTCTCTCGTCGCATACCTCCTCCACTGAGAAGGGCTCGTGCGACTCGACTTTCTACACAGCCTCATCCTTTCTCTATTCAACTCTCTGACCCCAGACTTAACCGCTATGCTCTGTCTTACATGTACTCTACTGGTAAAGTATGAAACCCACTCCCTTCTTCTATTTTTCCAACTTCCTATGACTTACACACAAACGTTGTGTATCGAGTCACGTCGGCCTTTAATCTGACCAGGCTTCCGTCTTTCCCACTAACTCTGGTGAAACTTTGGTAGGCCTCTGCCCTTTTCCCACCAGAGGTGAAATAAAAAAAAAAAAAATATATATATATATATATATATATATATATATATATATATATATATATATATATATATATATATATATATATATATATATTATATATATTATAATCTCAAAGACCTCCCCGACCTCGCTCGGATGTGGGGTAACAGGTCAATTACTATCCCCATAAACTACAGAAATATAAGTACGTATGAAACCACAATTCACCGTTTAATAATTTTTTTTTACAATTTCTAATCTGCCATTGGGGAGTCGAACCCTGACCTTTCAGAATGCAAGCAAACGCGCTTTTCACCACACCACGAAGGTACAAATGGAAATCATATTTGTGAAATCTCATAATCACCTTTCATGATGACAATCTCAAAGGACCTCCTCGACCTCGCTCGGATGTGGGTGGAATAACGGGAGAGTTACTATCCCCATACACCACAGAAACATACGTACGTATAAAACCACAATACACCGTGGAAATTTTTTTTACAATTTCTAATCTGTTATTGGCGACTCAAACCCTGACCTTTCAGATGGCAAGCAAAAAAACAAAAAAAAAATTACTCCATTGTAAACTGTGGTTTTATACATACGTATGTTTCTGTGGTTTATGGGGATAGTAACTGACCAGTTACCCAACCCACATCCGAGCGAGGTCGGGGAGGTCCTTTGAGATTGTCATCATCACAGGTGATTATGAGCTTTCTCAAATGTGATTTCCTTTTGTACCTTCGTGGTGTGGTGGATAACGCGTTTGCTTGCCATCTGAAAGGTCAGTGTTCGAGTCCCCAATAGCAGATTAGAAATTGTAAAATTTTATTCCACGGTGTATTGTGGTTTCATATATATATATATATATATATATATATATATATATATATATATATATATATATATATATATATATATATATATATATATATATATATATATATATATATATATATATATATATACATATAATACATTATAATATATAAATTTATCACATAATATTATACTATTTTCACGAAAATATTTTTAACACCACATTATTTTTTAAAAACACAGTTATTTTCTTAAGACACTTTAACATGTATAAGGTTCTTCTATAGGCCTAAGTAAAAATTCAGTACATGTGATATACTGTTCTAAACTCGATAAGCCTTCGGTAGTTATATAGTATAAATGTCTCTAGGTGAGAAGACGCTAAGTCATCTTCGCTGTAATTTTCAGTCTTTATTCGCTCATTCCAAAGCCGTGTAAAACTTTCAACGTCTACCACAGACATCACAGGGGCACACTGGGCGTCGAATGAATAGTTTTCAGTGTATACTTTATACATAACACCATGAGCCATGTTGATAATAGTATCTAACTTGTCCACGTCGTCTAACCGTTTTGTAATTTCTTCATTCAATTTCATGAATGATGTAATTTTATCCGGACCAGCTATAAAGAATCCTATTCCCGATGGGTCTAAATATTCCTTCAGGTTTTCGGTCTCCACCAATTTCGTACATCTACTGAGGGGATGTTATTATGCAGACCCAAAATAAGAGTGAGGCGACTGGTGTCTTTCGGCCCACTACCAGAGATTATTTCTTCATTTGTAACACTGCTAAATACGTATTTTTCTTTTATCCAGTTATCCACTTCATTAAATATTCTTTTTAAATCTGTAGCTGACATGAATAGAGGTACCGATTTCCATCACTGCTAGAAGAAGAACATAAAAAATATTGCTCGGAATTTGGTTTATGTCTAAACTTCTATCCGGATGAGACATGTTCCATGAAGTAATATCTGATATAAATTTGCATTTAAAGGTGCAGACCATGTTTACGGTTTAACGACTGCTTCACAACTGAAGATTTCTTTGGCTGATCTGAGAGAAAAAACTGAAATAAGCCTAACCATTTAAGCTTAACCGCCAGGTGTTTGCCTTAAGGGTATCAATATTTTTTAGATCCAAGATAAGCCTAACGCTCAGGCATTTACCTTGGGGGTATTCAGGTGTACAACCTATCTTAGGGCTATGTTAAGCCTAACGCTCAAGTATTTTTACTCCTTAACCATTTCTTTACTACGTTGGGCCTAATACATCAAACCTGTTGTGTTAAGCCTAATAAAAGTTACTATTTTAACCAATCTCTCATAACATCTGTTTGCTTTCTTAATCTTTTAACCGAGGGATACGGATTCTTTCTTACACGTGTTCTAGTTAGGCCTAACGGTGGAGTGGCTGATGACGTCATAGCTCTAGGTATGTTTGAGGCTAGAGTTTCAGGTATATCTTGTACATTCTCTAATTCTTCTAATCTATTTGTATTTAGTATTAGACTCCGTTGGAAGATTAATATTTCGAAGTTTTTGTTTTATTATAGGCCAACCTGTTACTGGACTTCTACGCCAATTACGAACCAAATCAGAAATTAAGTCTATTATATTTGATCCAGGAATAGGTTCATCATCAATTATGATTTGACCTGTTTTATCCCACACTATTCTGATTTTTTAAAGTATTAAATAATGCAATACCTCTATTCTTCACTGATATAGGAAGACTGTATTCTAAAATAGTTTTCAAATCTTTTTCTTCAGTGTCTTTAACTTCCTTTTCAGGTGTAGATACAGCTTCATTATCATGACCATATTTTTCTTTTAAATCTACTAATTTTTGCAGCATGTCTTGATATTTCGTTCTTTTTTCATGTATATTCATGTTAGAATTTAAAATTGTCATAAGTTCATTTTCAATACTTGTTAGTTGTTCCATTTTAGGTTCGTATAATGTTATAGGTAATGGTTGCTGAAAGAATTTGGCACGGTTATTATTATTATTATTATTATATATTATTATTATTATTATTATTATTATTATTATTATTATTATTATTATTATTATTATTATTATTATTATTATTATTCATTTCTCGTAATCTGAGTAAGGAATAACAGCTACTTTTTTCATTATTGAGAAGTTAATAGTTTAGTTAATATCGGGGTTACAATGGAAAATAATAATGGTAGAAATGCTCCACCTGTCTGTAACAGTTTCTTTTTATTTACAAAATTCTTCTTCTTATTTTTACGAATAAGTTTTTTAAGGATGTTGCTATGACGACGTAACTTCTGTTTATGAGATTCTTTTATAGGAATCACACCTTTTATAAGGTTTAAGCATATTTCACAAATGCATTTAGCAAATGTAGTTCGCCTCAGATATTTTTCTTTTTCACCTTTGCTAAGATTCTTGTAATTTTTTAATATAGGTAGAAATTTTTTCACTAGTTTAGTCATTCTGGGATATATACAGTTTCAACTTCCGTAGGTAAGATATTTGTACGCAGTAGTACCCTGAAGGTGTTTTTAGGATGAAGGTCGCACAGCAAATAACCGTGAGGCATTGAAGTCACTTCTTTATATACTTTTAGAAACTCTTTTCGTTGTAAAGGGAACATTTGTGTAGCTAGAACATTTATTTGACTAACATCTCTTCTTTGTCCAAATAATATTAAATATTGAGTATTCAATGACACGTCACGCATGTATTTATTCTGATGAAATATATTTTGAGTTATGAAGAATACTGTTATATTGAGATGATGAGAAAAAACAGTAAATGTTTCAGCTACTTGCTCATTCATTTGATGCATTAGATCGTCCAAGATAATAATTTTATGTCCTTGTACACTCTCCAGTGATTTAATGTCATATAAACCTTCATGAAACTCTATTTTAGAACGATACTCGTTAAATATAGGTTGATAAATACTGTAGCACCATATGATTTTTACAGGGGGTTGTTCGAATAGTTCTGTATATTTTAAGATTTTAAGTAAGGTGTAAGTTTTTCCGGACCCCTGTAGAAGGGGATCTGAACATGAATTTTTCTAAGGTGTTCATTGCAGGGATGTTTATACGTAAATGATATGTTTCATCATTAGTATATATATATATATATATATATATATATATATATATATATATATATATATATATATATATATATATATATATATATATATATATATATATATATATTACCGTTCGTTGACTACCGTAGTTTCAAGATTATGCTCCGACATGTTTTTACATAACTCCCAGTAACGCAAATCATGATACGTAATGTATTTTTTTAAATTTTCAATTCCAAATATAGTGACATAAGTAAATACAGTAGATCACGATTTGAAACCTCAAAGTTACGGTAATTGCCTTCATTAAAGTTAATAATAACTCTCCATTGTTTTCTGAAACGAGAAGTAAACTCTTCAATGTTTAATGGAATAATGATATAATCAAAGGCAGCTCGTTCCCCATATAAACTTTTCAACTTATAATATTGTTGATATTAAACACTATGAACCGTATTGACATATTCTTCAAACATATTCTTTTCCTTTAAACTATTATATCTACACCAAACTATTATATCTACAGCATTCTTATAACTGCACTTAGAAAATGTCATTGTGAGTCTCTTATTATCCGTTTCTTTTCCACCCCTGATGATTTTTCCCCATTGATTTATTGCACTATAAGATTTAAATTTATCACTAATCCAACCAGTAATATGTCAGAATATTTCAATTAATTCTTGAAGACTCATGTATATTCGAGGATTCTCTGCTTGATTTAAGAAAGAGCTACAATTAAAATATTCATGGCCATCTGGCTTTCTTTTAAATAGTAAAGAAATCTCACTTTTCGGAATTGTAATTTCCCATGTTACAATATCTTCTATGGATGTATAACAGCAAGGACTTAGCATGTTGTTCGTATCAAGATGGTAAATAAACTAAATATCAAAGATAAACTTATAAAGAATTTCATGCCGAACTTAACCCTGCTTGGTTCATGTTAACCCCTAAAAACGTTTTTGATTTTGACCTCACTGTGGAGATGGAGGCTGATTAAATGCTTTAACAGTCAAAAAGGTTGGCAAATATTTACCTAACTTATAAAAAATGGGAGGGGTTTAGCCTTGTTTTGGGTTAATGCCCTATGTTGATTGGCTAAGACTCATTAGTTAGGGTCCTGAAGTCGTGAAGCGCGGGTGGCCTCGGTTTGCCACAGTGGAATATTGTCTTAAGTAAATTCAAAAATGAGAAAATATTATGATGGAGAATTTATATATATATATATATATATATATATATATATATATATATATATATATATATATATATATATATATATATATATATATATATATATATATATATATATATATATATATATATATATATATATATATATATATATATATATATATATATATATATATATATATATATATATATATATATATATATATATATATGTATTACAGGTTTATATGTTTACATTTGTATTAAAAGAACGATATAAAGTATATTACTTATCAAAGTACATATAAAGTACAAAGTATATAAAATACAAAGTTTTATATAAATGGAATGTTTTTTAAATGTTAATTTTTGTAAATTTTAGTGAAATATTTATTTAATATTTAAACTAATTCGCTTGTTTAAAATATTTATCGAGTTCATGAAGAGCATGGGTGTTTGCGCGCGCTCACGTGTGTGTGTCTGTTGGTGTGTGTGTGAGTAGGTACTTACAAAGTAATTAGCTCTTTCTTTTCGAATTCTCTCTCTACTTCTCTCTTTACATATAAATATATATATATATATATATATATATATATATATATATATATATATATATATATATATATATATATATATATATATTTTAGAATTATCGTTTGTCAGCTCTAGTTTGGTGAATGATGACTGGAAAGAATTCGCCTTTGAAAATACGCTGTTACAAAAATCTGTTTCGGAAAAGTGCGTCTTAAAATTTTGATTAATTGCTTTTTTGATTTGAGTGAAGTGTGTCGTGTTTCGAATTTGCTCTTTGAATAATTTTCGTATTGACTAACTATTTCGTAACGATTTCTTCACAAATCTTAATTCGGTTCTTCGTATAAATTTTAAAAGTGATAAATTTCAATCTTTAATGAATTCGATTCGTGATCTTCGTGTTAAAGAAATTTAAAGCTTTTAGAAGAATTCGTTTTTTGTGACTTGACTTAAACTATTACCTGGTAGGAGAGCTAGTGTGAAGCATATTTCGTTTTCATAACGCGTTCGTTAAACTATTTGCCCGAGTAAATTTTCGGAATTGCGCCAGAGAACGGAAGTGCGTGGTAACTGGACTTTTTTGCCTTTAATAGAACTACAATCAGCTTGAACTTCTAGAGAAAGAAATCACTAATTTCAACTTTAGACTGAAGAGATCAAAAATTTCTTCAAGAAAACTGTTTCAAATTTGTGTAATCTTAATAAGGTATGTTTTCTTTTAAGTCTAATTTTCTGGAACTTGTTATTTACTTATTTATTTATTTTTATTTATTTTTATTCATTTCTTTATTTATTTATTTATTTATTTATTTTTATTTATTTACTTTTTATTTTTTTTTTATATATTTATTTATTTATTTATTTATTTTTATTTAAATTAAAATAATATTCACGCGACACACCCAGAGGGTGGACCTCTGCCGGGGCTCGGGCGGGCGCGGGTGGACTCGGGTGGGCGGGTGCGAAACTGCAGGAGATGCGAAACACGTCTTAACAAGAAATCAAACTTATTTATTTATTTAATTATTATATATTATATATATTATTATATATATTATATATATACAGTGGCGGCTCGTGTAAACTTGGCAGAGAGGGGCTGCAAGTTTTGATATATATATATATATATATATATATATATATATATATATATATATATATATATATATATATATATATATATATATATATATATATATATATATATATATATATTCAGTGGCGGCTCGTGTAAACTTGGCAGAGAGGGGCTGCAAGTATATATATATATATATATATATATATATATATATATATATATATATATATATATATATATATATATATATATATATATATATATATATATATATATATATATATATATATATATATATATATATATATATATATATATATATATATATATATATATATATATATATATATATATATATATATATATATATATATATATATATATATATATATATATATATATATATATATATATATATATATATATATATATATATATATATATAAATTCAAACGTACCTTATTTATTATGAAAAGCTTGCTGATATTCTTATTTAAAAATAAGATTAGTTCTTCGAGTTTTATAGATGTCGAAAAGTTTTCAATCTCTAATGCATTCAATCTCTCGTTGCACATGTTACTACGTAAAAAAGTTTTTATTCTCTTCAAAGTCGAGAAACATCTTTCTGCTTCAGACGTCGTCATCGGAGTTGTAATTAAAATTTGTAGTAGTCTGGTGATATTTGAAAATGTTGATCCTAAATTTATCCTACTGCAAAATCTCGGAATTTGACCACAGCCTAATGATTATGATTTGACTCATAAAAAGACGCTGCCAGACGTACAATGTCCATCACTTTAAAAAACCATAAATTACGTAGTTATTAAAATTAATGTTTTTTTTTTTTTTAATTCCCAATTTTTCCTAATCAAAACTCTTCAACGATCCCAAAAATGTTATCGTTTTTAACATACGTTTAGTAGCTTTTTAGATTTTTAAGGAGGCTAAAGTGCAGTCTGGCATATATATATATATATATATATATATATATATATATATATATATATATATATATATATATATATATATATATATATATATATATATATATATATATATATATATATATATATATATCGATAAAAAAAAAACAATAAATCTGGTAATTTTCTTTCACAATAAAAAAAAAACACAGCTCCACTCCACCAGGTTCTATGGCAAACTGTTTTATTTAGTGTTTATATTCTTTACGTTCTGTCCTTTTATGACAGACTGGCAACATTCAAATATCTTAATATTCAAAAATATTCTCTATGTTGCCAAAAAGCAAAAGGAAGACAAACTGGCAACTTGACAAAAACTACTATTGCAATTTGTCATACTTTTTTTCGTAACTTGCCATATCTGTCCTATATTTAAGAACAAAAAAGTTGGTCTAATTTAGGGACTGAGAATTTACAGCCCATATTTTAAATAATTGCAATGCGTGAAAATAAATATCGTACCCAAAAATTTGAAATTGCAAAATGCATTTACTTCTTATTTTCTTTAAGGATTTATACTTTTTACGTGTTAAGTTGTTAAAAAAATGAATTTAAATCACTTTTCTCTGACAAAAATTTCATATTTATATCAACATCCTACGCCTGGTATTTTTAATTTGGAGGGCTGCAGCCCTGGAGCCCATAATGACGAGCCGCCACTGTATATATATATATATATATATATATATATATATATATATATATATATATATATATATATATATATATATATATATATATATATATATATATATATATATATATTCAGATTTTAAATCTGCTATAACCTCTTACAGACTATTTTCTATATAGAAAATTAATGTCTGCTATTGAACTCGAACCAACAACCTTTAAGATGGTACGTCTAGTGCGCTGACCACTCTGCTACGGCAGTACAAAAGAGAATCGCATTGGAACTTGCTCGCGATCTAAAGTCATGACGTCAAGCCCAAAGGATCCCCCGACTGCAACACGAGCAAGGAGCAACGGGGTCAAAGGTCGAGTCCATCACTCGCAGACAGTTATATTTAAGATTTTAAAGTCTGCTATAACTTCTCACAGACTATTTTCTATATAGAAAATGAATGTCTGCTATTCGACTCGAACCAACAACCATTAAGATGGTAAGTCTAGCGTCGCTGACCCACTCTGCTACGCAGTACAGTAGCAGAGTGGTCAGCGAGCTAGACTAACCATCTTAAAGATTGTTGGTTCGAGTGCAATAGCAGACATCAATTCTCTCTCTCTCTCTCTCTCTCTCTCTCTCTCTCTCTCTCTCTCTCTCTCTCTCTCTCTCTATCTATATATATATATATATATATATATATATATATATATATATATATATATATATATATATATATATATATATATATATATATATATATATATATATATATATATATATTAGAGGTGGACCGGATAGTAATTTTTTACTATCCGCGGATGCGGATGCGGTTGCGGATATTCAATTGCGGATATCCGCAGATGCGGATGCGGATAGTATAATTTTTTAGGAGTTTTTGCCATAGATTCTTGGAATTTTAAATATAATATCCAGAATCTATGTTACCAGGGTGTGGGACGGGGACCCAACTCTTGAACACCCCACCAACCTCTTTCCCCAACCTCCACCCATTTGGAAAAAGGTTATTATATATATATATATATATATATATATATATATATATATATATATATATATATATATATATATATATATATATATATATATAATATATATATATATATATATATATATATCAAAAACAAGATAGCTAAAAATGAACGTAACATTAGTTTATGATCGTTTATTTTCACAGGTCTTAAAACTTTTGAAAATTATTACATTATTCATATTTTTCTTTATTTATATTAAAGTCTCATATTTATATAATTACTATAAAATCTGACGTTTCGGTTCATCTGAACCATCATCAAGAGAATCTACATATATCAAAAATATTAAGTATAAACAGAGAGCTGCAAATGAAAAGAACACAATTATTATTAACCACATCATGAAATTTGCACATAGGACAAAGATTGAATAAATAAATAGTAATAATAATTGATAGATTGATAAATGAATACTAGTAACACAATAACAATAACAGTAATAATAAAATGAATACTGATAATAATAACAATAATAATAATAATAATAATAATAATAATAATAATAATAATAATAATAATAACAATGATAATAATAATAATAATAATAATAATAATAATAATAATAATAATAATAATAATAATAATGCAATCACTAATAATAAAATTAATAACAGTAACACTACCAAAATAAAGATAATAATAATGATATTAACAATAAAAAATAGTTTATAACTGGATATATAGTTAGGAACTAATTGTAAATGAAAACTGCATGGAATATGATAGTGTATTGAGATTGAATTTGAAAAGGTGCTTGGTTGGTAATACCGAAATTTGTAATGAGGAGGTTATGGGAAATATATGGAGCTATGGAGACAGGATATCATCATGGCTAAGTATTATACTACTGATAGGACGGAGTAATCCAAACGAGAAGAAAAGGGGGGAGGAGATCAGGAGGAAAAGTCCAAATATTAAAGTGTGTAATAGCCATGGGAAGGGAGGAAGAGTGGTAAATTTGCAGCTAGTTAAAGAGTGTATAGGGGGTGAGCTTGTTGGTTGCTGTTGAGGTCTGGTTTGTGCTTTGAGATGTATATGGACTCCAGGATGAGTAAAGAGACGGTATCTGTGGCAGAGCCTAGGATGGAAAAATGTTTTGGAAGTGGAAATGTGCCACAGAAGTGAGCATGAGCGCGGATGTTTGAATGTGAGGGAGAGGTGATAGGCAGGGAGGTGCGGTGTGATAAACCTTGGTGCTCATGAATGCGGGTTCTCAGAAGCCTTGTTGTGGAGCCAATGTAGCCCTTCGTACAGGAGGGACAGGAGTATTTATACACAACGGAGGATCTAAGTGGAAACGGAAGAGAAGATTTATAAGGAAAGAAGGAAGATATTTTGTAAGAAGTGTTGTAGGTGAAGCGAAGGTCAAGGTGGGGATAGTGATGCGAAAGTGATTTCCGTAGTTTGGTTGTAAGAGAAATGGTGGACTGGTCAAGGTAAGGGAATTTGAAATAGATAGTCTTTTTTGACGCTGTACTGGATGGAGCAGAAGGATGATATATAGCATTTAGGAAGTTAAAAATATGCTTGGAAACCAGATTTGGCGGGAAGTTATACGTTTTGAAAAGGTTCTGTAGAAAGTTTAATTCAGAGTGTAAATTAAAATATGTTGACGAAAGATTGTATGCCCTATGTATGAGTGTGAGGATGGTGTTGATTTTATAATTGTAGGGAGAGGCACTATAGAAATTGGTAACAGAAGGAGGAAAGGAAGGTTTTCTGAATACTGATGTGTGGAAGGTGTGGGGTGTTCTCTTGATGGAGACATCAAGAAAGGCAAGAGTATTATGTTGTTCCAGTTCTATAGTATAACGTATGTTTGGGTGCATGGTGTTGATGTGGGTTAGAAAGTCTTGAGCTTGTTCAGCAGAGGGAAAGAGGCAGAAGATATCGTCCACATACCTTTTGTAAAATATGGGGGGAGAGACAGGAGAGGATGCTGAAAGGTATGATGATTCTAGATGATAAATGAAAAAATCTGCCAAAATGGGGCCTAGGGGGGAACCCATTGCCACCCCATCACGCTGTTGAAAGGTGTTGGTGTCAAAGATGAAATAAGAATCGGTGGTGGCTATATATATATATATATATATATATATATATATATATATATATATATATATATATATATATATATATATATATATATATATATATATATATATATATTTTTACACTTCACCACCACTCACGGGCAAAGAACTATTCAAGGAAGGGGTGTTAAAGAATAAAAATAAAAGCAAAAGAGCACAAAACCAAAAAATGAAAACCACCCTTACAGAACCCACCTAACGCAAATCTCTTAGGTGAGCGCAGACGCGGGCTTTAAAGAAATTGAGATTAAATGCAGAGGGAAATACAGAAGATGGAAGAGAGTTCCACAAAACAGAGGTGGCAGGAAAGAAAGAGGCACCACAGCGACAAGCCTGGAGTTGCCTATGTCTACGCAAAATTGATGCGCGGACATATATATATATATATATATATATATATATATAATATATATATATATAATATATATATATATATATATATATATATATATATATATATATATATATAGCCAGTAATTCAGTATTACCTTCACACTTCACAGTTTCACATATTCCATTTGAAGTTAATAATTGGTAAGTTACTTTTAGAAATAAAAGCTTTTGGGCTCTTTCAGGTGAAAGTTTGGTTCGCTTTTCGTCGTAAATGAGGCCTGCTCCACTGGAAAGACGCTCACTAGCAACACTAGTTGAAGGACATGCTAAATAAGTCCTTGCCAGCTCAGCAAGAAAAGGGAAACTTTTGCAATTATCTCTCCACCAAACCAGTTGGTCTTTATCTGCCTCCAAACGTGGGAGTTTCAGATAATTTTCAATAATCGATATTCTATCCTTTGACACTTCTGACTGTGATTCTTTATCGCTGCTGGAAGCTAGAAGATCTTTCATTGATTTAGCAATGCTTAAGCTAACAGATTTTGTTTCTTTTGTATCTGAGAGCTTTTGCTTTTTCTTGAAGGCGTTATTTTATCTGTTTCTATCATCTCATCGCATAAGCATCCTAATTTGATTTTAACATTCTGAGAAACAAGTGGTTTAAAAAATTTTTTTTTGTACCTAGGATCTAAAAAGGTTGCAATTGTATAAGCATCATCATTTCCAGGTTTTCAAATCTGTCGTTCATCTCCTTCATTAATGTTTCAGTCATCCTTGAAACTCCCTTAGACTTAATAACATTTGTTAACACAACTTTCAATGTTGAAACAAGTGGTATCACATCTGACAAACATGATTCAGCTGAACTTATAGTCTTTGTTAATTCTTCAAAAGGCTAAGGATATTAATACAATTATTTAAAATGTCATTTTCGTCAGCTGTTAGAGGCTTTATTTTTGTGCTGCTTCAAGCATAAAGGCAAATGGCCTCATTAATTTCGCTCATCCTCTCAAGCATATGCAAACTACTATTCCAGCGTATTTGAATATCTTGCATGACAGAAAGTGGACGAACATTTAATCTTGTTTGTATTTTCTCAGCTCATTTTGGGCTACAAAAGAGTAATTGAAATGCATAGCAATTAACCTACATTGGTTATTAAATCGGATACACATTTTTGACTCATAATGGAATTTTTAACTACTATCTGAGTTTGGTGTGCAAAGCAATCTACATTTTTCACTCTTGCCAGAGAAAGTACTTTTTTATATTTGTGCCCGAACCCCTGACTACGCAGTGCACTTCATTTAATGAAATCTTCCATTTTGTCAGCATTTTTCAAATACATTTTCAAGATAGTCGCCTGTATGGCGCTCAGAAAGAGTTCTGCATTCAATACAAAGTTTGCCTTTGAAAGTTTTTATCGATTGCATGATACGTAATTTTTACTATCCGCGCATGCGATGCGGTTGCGGATATCCAATTGCGGATATGCGGATGCGGATATTGGAAAAATGATGCGGATATCCGCAGTTGCGATGCGGATGCGGATATCCGGTCCACCTCATATATATATATATATATATATATATATATATATATATATATATATATATATATATATATATATATATATATATATACAACTACACCAACTTACTCAAGCATGGTTGTAAAGTCTGATTGAAATTTGTTAGAACATTATGGAGTTTAATGATGTGAAAGATGTAAAGACTATTTTCTTAAAAAGGTTTTAAGGTACCCGTACGTAAAATCCTCTGAGTCAAAGAAATCGGGTTAGAGTTAAAATTATTACTGTTTGATGAAAAAAGACTCAATTAGTCTATTGGTATTTTTATTTTTGAATAGTGAACGAAAGTAACATCTTGCCATTTTATGGAATGGTTTTCTAGTATTTGTTAGAATAATGCGTTACGCATATTATGACGATTAATGTCTGATTTATGCTGAAAAAGGCGGAATTGTAATGTTTTTAGTTTCGCCAAAGTAAGCTTTTTGACACATATTGCAAGGTATTTCGTATAACCCGGCCTCCCAATTGAGGTATTGTTTATGATCTGTTTGGGATGCAGTGTGTTTGGGAAAGTAAAGATTATATTGATGTTCAAAGGTTTTTTTAAGGTGAATCGGAGTTCTTAGAGTGATTTCGGGGATAAAACTATGATGGTATTTTGTGGTGGATCTCGTTAGAAGACATTGCCATCATAGAGGCGCATGCGCGCTCTATGATATTGTATACGTATGTACCAGCGGACGTAGCCTAAGTCTAAAAATTGTTGAAAAACAAATGTTAATTCGTAATCTAGGTATATGGGGTCTGTGAGGCTGAATGAACGATAGAAAAAGTTAAATATTAAATTTGATTTGATATAGTCTGGGCAGTCTGAAAATGGATGTAGTAATTGGTTTTGGGTGGAGGGTTTTCTAAGCATTTTAAAGGAGAGGTTTGTATCGTTTTGTGGAAAGGATACGTCTCGAAATGAGGCCATATTTTTATTTTGAAGTTTATGAGTGAATATTATGGAAGGGACTAGGTTGTTCCTATTTATTCGGAACTATAAAATTGAAAAGTCGTTCGGAACAATGGTAAGCAAGTCATTGACATATCTAAATCACGAGTATATAGTTAAAAAAGGGATATGATTGCGAGCAGTCGAATTTCATAAAATTTAATGAAAATGCTTGCAAATATGAGACTTAAACTGCTGATCATTACAGAACCGAAGATTCGATTGTACAATGTACTGTAAAATGAAAAACTTTTAGTTTTAAGGACAGTTCTATTAACGCTCGGAAATTTTTTTGATGAGTATGGGTAAGTCTGTGTTTCTTAATATAGCTGTCAGGAATTCTAAGAAATAAGGAATTGATACATTGATGTACAAACTGGTAACATCAAAACTGATGAACATATGGTTAGATTAAACAGTGGTGACGATACGCTCCTTAAAAAGGGCCAATTTTTTACATGGGAGTCGGAAATTGTGCAAAGCAGGGATGAAAATATTTTAGTTAACCCTTTGTTTAATTTGTGGAAATTTTCATTAGTGCAGGGAATGATGGGGCTTAGGTTGTTTTTAGGTTTATGTAGTATGATATACTATAGAAGTAAGGTAAGGATTAGTTGTGGACTATTACTTATGTATATTTCTGTTGGGAGAATTTTTGACATGGTTTTTGTAATTAATATGATTGGGAGTTGAGAGGATTATTGATATATGTTCATATGGTGGAATCATTTAGCGTATTTTCTATCAAAGAGAAAGCTTAAAAGAATAATAAAAAAATAAAATTATCAGACGCGGAGACAAAGGAGCTTGAGTTGTTTTAATGAACTTCACCGACTATATAAATAAAGTAGAAAATATACTAAATAACGCTACCACATATGAAACATTGATCAATAATCTTCTCAACTCCCAATCCTATTATTTCAAAAACCATGTCAAAAAGTTACTCCCAATCGAAATATACAAATAAGTGATAGTCCACAACTCAATCTTACCTTTATTATATAGTGTACCCAAACTACATAAACCTAATGTCCACCTAAGCCCAATTATTCCCTGAACTAATGACAATTTCCACAAATTAAACAAATTGTTAACAAAAATTATTTCCCCCTTGCTTGGCACAATTTCGGACTCTCATATAAAAAATTCGTTAAATTTTTAAAAGCGCATATGCACCTCTGTTCCATCTAACCACATGCTCATCAATTTTGATGTTACCAGTTTGTACATCAATGTACCAATTCCTAAATTTTTAGCATTCCTGACAGTTAAATTAAAAAATGTAGACTTATTCATACCCATCAACAACTTCATAGTATTAATAGAACTATGCTTAAAACAGAACGCTTTTTCATTTTACAGTAAATTTTACAAACAAATCGGTGCTGTAATGGGCGGTAGTTTGAGTCCCATAGTTACAAACATTTCTATAGAATTTAATGAAACTCGACTAGTCACAAACATACCCCATTTTCAATCTAAATACTCGTTATTTAGATATGTCAATGACATGTTTACCATTGTTCCGAAATGACTATCCAATTTTATCGTTCCTAGCACATGAACAACCTGGTCCCTTCCATAAAATTCACTCATAAACTTCAAAATAAAAATATGATCTTATTCATTGATTTATCCTTTCCACTAAACGATACCAATCTCTCCTTTAAAATGTTTATAAAACCCTATACTCAAAATCAAGAGTTTTTAGACCATCCAGACTATATCAATCAAATATAATATTTAGCTCCTTCTATAGTTCATTCACAATTATATACCCAATATACCTGGATTACGAATTGACATTTGTCTTTCAGCAATTTTTAGACTTAGGCTACTCCCGCTGGTAAATAAGGAAACAATACCATAGAGCACCCATGCGCTCCCGTGAAGGCAATCCACCCCAAAATATCATGATAGCTTTATACGCCAAATCTCTCTAATAACTACGATTCACCTTAAAAAACACTTTGAACATCAATCTCATCTTCACTTTCCAAAACACACTGCATACCAAACTGATCAAAAACAATATCCAAATAATTGAATGAATGGGAGGGGTATCCAAAATACTTTGCAATATGTATCAAAAATCCAATTGAAGAAATTCTAAAAAAATTACAATTCCGCCTTTCTCAATATAAATAAGATATTAATAATCATAATATGAGTAATGGGTATAAAAAAACCATGCCATAAATTGGCAAGATGCTAATTTCATTCACTTC
>SEYY01015762.1:0-14659 GCA_009176605.1 Armadillidium nasatum | reverse complement strand
CTGGTGGTGGTTCATTTAACGAAGCATCCTCTTTCACTCTTCTTAAAAAGGCAAGCTCTTTCGGAAAAGATTCTTCCTGCATTCTTTTTAGGCAATATATTCGAGCTTTGGAATCACAATCAATGTTGATTCCTCTAGAAAGTGCTGAAAACTTATATAAAAGTGCACAAACTCTAAAAAGAACATTTAAATTAGAAAAATTTTCAAATTTAATAACAGGAAGATTAGTACTTACATTGACAGTCGCAAGCACTAGAGAAGAATTATTTTCGGAACTCTCCCATCCATAATCAGGCCAGTATATGGGTGCAGAATCCAGCCATTCGGGTCCATGCTGCCAAAATGACAAATTTTTTTCGAAACTCGGATATATTTAATCCTCTGGTGAGTAGGTCGGCTGGGTTTTCTTCAGACCTCACGAAACGAAATTCAGGAATTAGATTATGGTCTTCTTTTAATGAAGAAACCATTTTTTAATATCTTGTATTCTATTCTTTATGAATACACTTTTGTTTTTTCTTCCCCCACGTAGTATCCAGGCCAAAGACACTTGGGAATCCGAAAATATATTTAAAGTTTTAAACTTTGAATCTTGAAAGCATCCTAGAACTTGAGGTAAGCATTTCAATGCCAAAAAAACTGATAAAAGCTCCAAGCATGGCAGTGTTCTCCCTTTCAGAGGAGAGACTTTTCCCTTAGACCAAAGAATGCTGGGTGCTTTGGTGCTTGAAGAGATATACATTACGAAGCCATAGCATGAAGAACTTGCATCACAAAAAAATGTTAAGCGACAAGTTGGAGCCCTCGGTCTCAAAACAAGATCTTTCGAAAGTAATTTCTTTTAAAGAAATTAAATCTAGACGCAACTTTTCCCATAAGGTCTTCAATTCATCGTTGATTTCATCGTCCCAACTCATTTCCTGTTCCCACGTCTTCCTCATGAGAATACGCCCACGTATTGTAACTGGAAGAAACAGTGATAAGGGGTCGAAAACTTTAGATATTTGAGAGAGAAGTTGACGTTTCGAATTGGCCGAATTTATTTCAAAATCACTCAATCTGATAGTGTCAGATGAGGTGTCGAAAAGATATCCCAAAACTCTTTCTTCTGAGCTTTGGTGTTTTGCTAATTTTTGGTTAGCCTCGAAAATTTCTTTTAATTCTGGATTATTTGAATTCCAACTGCATAAATCGAATCCACCTTCACACATTCTTGAAGTGGTCTGACAAAAGATTTCTTTTAAATTATCAATAGAAGAGTTGGAATATATAAAATTATCCATATATAAATTATTTTCTAATAAGTAAGAACAGAGATCTGGGGGATACTGTTTTGCATGGTGCTTTATAACAGCTCCCAATATATAAGGACTTACTGATAGCCCGAAAATGATAGAGGTGTAACGATAGGTATGAAGCACACCTCCTTCTTCCCAGAAGAAGCAGAATCGATTACGATCTTCATCTGTTTTAAGACGAATCTGCAAAAAGGCTTTCGAAATGTCTGCTAGTACGACATATTTGTTTGTACGAAATTGAAGCAATAATCGAAATAAAGATGCCATCAGATCTACGCCAGGATAACAAGCCTGGTTTAAAGATGGACTATTCCCGATGCGAAGGCTGCAATTAAAGACAGGGCGAATTTTCGTTGTGACTTGTTCTGCAGTCTTAATAACAGGCCTATGAGGGATCCAAATGTATCTATGAAAATCTTTTGGAGACACATGGAAGGGCTCGATGATGCCATCAGCCAGGTACTGACGAAATATGTCTCCAAATGCTGAAATGAGACCCTGATTATGAAGTTTTTGTGTCACACGATGAAAAGCAGCTAATGCTACCTGATGAATTGAAGGCACAGCTTTCAATATTATCTTCATACCATGGGATCTCAACATGATACTTACCTTCCTTATATTCAATACTCTCATGGAATCTACGTTCGAAGATGGTATCGATGGAACCTTGGTCAGCTTCTTCATTTATTCCAATGGATTCCAATTTATAGATGTTCTCTATGCCGACATCAAGTTCCAAGTCTGAGTGAGTATGAATCAATGGGTCGAAATAGGAAGGAGACGGATCCACTATGAGATTAACGATGTTTTCGGGAATTTTTTTGACAGATTTGAGAAGAGATGGAGACAACAAGCTGGAATCTTTTGGTTGTCAGGAGGTCCTCTTTCTTTGAGGACTATTCGAATTTTCTTCTCCAAATATGACTTCAATTTGAGAAGGAGTTAAAAATTTACGAACTGGTCCGAATGGAACGAAACCATGGCAAGAATCAATAGCACTCCCTCTTAAACAATTGACTACTTTAAAATGCTTCATGAGATATAGAGCGTCTATTCCCAGAATACATTCCACATTGTTGACAATGTCACCATGACGGCCTCCTTGATAGAACCGATCGGCTATCTTAAAATTATTTCTTCTTATGTTGTATTCGGCTCCCATCAATCCCTTGACTTCAAAACCAACTTCAAGATTGGGATCCACAAGAGCAGGAATTTTGGTATATGACCCACAACATAAATTCAATTCCAGATCAATGGAGTACATTGTTCTGGTTTGTTCTCCCAGAAAAGTTTTTACAGTGGTGTTTTGACGAGGAAGTGAAGCAATATTTACTCCAAGCTTCTCCATGACACTTCCTTTGAAGTAACTTCTCTGAGATCCAAAATCTAGAAGTGCCCTTATTTCTTGAATTTTATTCCCTCTTTTCACTTTAAGGGAGATGGTTGGAAGAATGTTGCCAGAAGGAGTTGATCCTGTGTTGATACACAGATGACTTCGTTGCGATTCATCCTCCTCAGTTTGTGCAAGAGAAGATGAAGGAGTAGGTGTGTCATCTGTTCTACGATGTTGTTCACTCTTCCTTTTTCCATTTTTTTCAGATAAGCAAAGGGCAGATATGTGTTTCTTGCTTTTATATATATATATATATATATATATATATATCCTTTCTAGTCTCTAGATATTATTATTTTTAATATATATATATATATATATATATATATATATATATATATATATATATATATATATATATATATATATATATATATATATATATATATATATATATATATATATTTTCCGTACTTTTTAAATTGATATAAAAGTGAAGATAGGATAGGGGGGAAACTTTAAATTTTTTTTTACTAATATAACATGCAGAAGATTAAGAAATAATTATTTACATATATATATATATATATATATATATATATATATATATATATATATATATATATATATATATATATATATATATATATATATATATATATATATATATATATATATATATATATATATATATATATATATATATATATATATATATATATATATATATATATATATATATATATATATATATATATATATATATATATATATATATATATATATATATATATATATATATATATAATATATATATATATATATATATATATATATATATATATATATATATATATATATATATATATATATATATATATATATATATATATATATATATATATATATATATATATATATATATATATATATATATATATATATATTGTAAATAATTATTTCTTAATCTTCTGCATGTTATATTAGTAAAAGGATTTTTAAAGTTGCCCCCTTATCCTATCTTCACTTCTATATAAATTTAAAAAGTACGGAAAATATATTATAAGTAATAATAATGATGGTAAAAAGAAAATTTACACGAAAAATAATAATAAAAGATGTAGAAATTATAGGAAAAGCTACAACGCGAAACAGTTTTAAACCTGATGAGCTTATCTCTCCGTAAGGCTAATCATCTCAGGTGCTTACTCTAAAGACATTCACGTGTTAACCATAAAGACATTCAGGTGTTTACTCTAAATGTATTGAGGTGTCAAACTTGTTTTTAGGCCTAATGACGTTATCTCTCCGTAAGCCTTATCGTCTAGGTGTTAAACCGGTTTTGCGCCTGATAAACTTATCTCTCTGTAAGCCTAATCGCCCAGATGGTTTAGACCAAACGGCTACCTATTACTAAGCACAGGTACCAAAGAGGGTTTTAGGCCTAAACGTTTCCTTAACAAAATTTAAGCTTAACGGTAACATATCTTCATTAAAAACTTTGCTAAAAAAATATAATAAGAACTTAAAGAAGATTAAATGTTAATACTAACAATGAAGAGTGAGATAAGCGATAAGAAAATTAAATAATAATAATAATAATAATAATAATAATAATAATAATAATAATAATAATAATAATAATAATAATAATGATAATAATAATAATGATAATAATAATAATAATAATAAAAATAATAATTATAATAATAAGAATATCCACTTACCGGCGGCTGGCGTTGCGGGCGGCACGGCTCTTCACGAATCTTATCCCTTAAAGGCACAAACAATTTTAAAATAGAGAAGTAGGCGTCCCTGTCTAGGGGCCTTTTCATAGACTTACCCTTAAGGGAATGAGTGATGGGATGTGAAGTAAGTGGTAGATTTATATTTTTCTTCTATTTATTTACTTATTTTTCAATTATTTTTTAATCACTTTTAATAAATTTATTTTTGTTTTTAATTTTTTAATTTTTATTTATTTTTAAATATTTTATTTATTTTTTAAAATTATTTTTAATTATTTTTTTATTTTTTAATTGTTTTTAATTATTTTTTAACTATTTTAATTATTTTTAATTATTTAATTATTTTTTTAATTTCTTTTAAATTAAATAAAAAAAATTAGGGGGCAGCAGGGAGTAAGGAACAGAGAGGGAGAGGTCAGATAGAAAGGCATATAGGCAAAGGCATGATCCCCAGGGGGTCTCACCCCTACGTCCCTTGAACGACAATATGGATACCCAACTACTTTAGCTTTCATTAATGTTTAGGTATTATAATTATTATTATTATTATTATTATTAAGCTCTCATTAACATTTAGGCCTATTATTATTATTAATATATTTCTTGATGATGGGATGACCTGTAGGTGTCAGACGACGAGTAATTAAGTACAATGGATACATTACAGTCCTTAAAGATTTTGATGGTAAGAACAAATAAAAAGAATTTTCTAAAAGGTTTTAAAATTTTTTCCCTTAATTTAGTTTTATTTTTATATTTTATTTTCATATAGCAACATAAAAAGATTTAAATTTCAGCATATGTTTATTTAAAAAGAGAAAATAGAGCCATTAAAAAAAAAAACAAAACAAAAAAAAAACATTTACAAAGTTTTTTTTCATATATATATATATATATATATATATATATATATATATATATATATATATATATATATATATATATATATATATATATATATATATATATATATATATATATATATATATATATATATATATATATATATATATATATATATATATATATATATATATATAACTTACAGTTTTTTGTTTTGCTTTGATAAAATTATTTTTTACACAGTTTTATTTACGCAATGCTTCATTGTTTTTTAGAATTAAAACTCGTTTTCAGTAAACAAAATATTAAATGAAGAAGAAAATAAGAAAAGAGACGAATTTTTTCAAAATTTCTAATACGTAAAGAACAATTCTTTGCTTTTTTTTTTATTTATTTTTTTTTTTTTTTTTTTGAGGTTAAATTAAATTACGTGCCATGCATGAGTTGCGTGAATGCGCATTTCTACCCTCGTTTCCTGCTTGCCCTCTTAGTCTTCCACTTCGAAAAATTCACAACTATAAAAAGCATTTCTTTCCGTTTCTTTTGAATTATTCATGTTTGACTGAAACTCGAAGTCAACTTTGATGAAGAAAAGTTTCCAAAATTAAACGATGAATCATATTTCAAAAAAAAAAAAAAAAAAAAAAAAATATATATATATATATATATATATATATATATATATATATATATATATATATATATATATATATATATATATATATATATATATATATATATATATATATATATATATATATATATATATATATATATATATATATATATATCACCTCTGGTGGGCAAAGGCCAAAGCTCTACTAAAATTTCCATTAGAGTAAGGAAGAAAATCGGAAACCTGCATGGTCAAAATAAATCAAATTATCCCGATACCCGGGAGAGGTGAAGGTTTGAGTTGTGTGTTTTCGAGGAAGATATCATAGTTGTGTGAAAGGTTGTGTTGAATAGAGAGAGGGAGGAATTAAGTTTTGGTGGCATTGAAAACGGCAATTTGAAATAAAAGATTTCTTACAGGTTATATAGTTATTCCAAGGTTACCTTCCTTGCGATTATTAACTGTCTTTCAAATTGAAAGGAGTAATAAAGGGTGGAGTCATCAACATAGGAGTGGATAAAAGATGAAATAACAGAGAGGAGGTCATTAAAGAAAAGAAGAATTAATAGATTTAAAGGATGAACGGTAGCCGTCTACAACAGCTGCTATAGAACGACCTGAAAGGAAATCACCTACAGAGATAAGGATAGATTCCGAAAGAGGGAAGCTTAGAAATCAAATCTTTGTGCCAGACTCTATAGAAAGCTTTTGATATGTCCAGCGCGACAGCAGAAAATTCCCCGAAATGCCAAAAACGGAGTACCAAGGGTCAGAGAGAAGGGAAAGAAGATCACCAGCAGTGCGTTTTTTACGAAAGTCGTAGTGACGATCAGATATAAAATTAGAAAAATAGAGATGTTTCCAAATCTTCCTGTTAAGGATAGATTCGAAAACTTTAGAGAGAACGGAGGTCAGAGAAATAGGACGGTAGTTGGAGGGTTGAGAGGGGTCCCCCTTCTTCGGCACAGGCTGAATGAGCTCAAGAAGGGAAGGTTGAAATAGAAAGACATAGACGAAATAGTTTCTCAAGTCAGGGCACAAGCTCAGAAGCACAAGTTTGGAGAACCAAACGAGGGATACCATCAGAACCGTACGCATTCTTAGTGTTAAGCTCAGTGGGAGAAGAAATGAATTCTTTAAAAGAAATTATAATTTTAGGTATAAATGAGTTGAAGTGGATTGAAGAAATAGGAGCTGCTCTGAAATAATCTAAGGTTCATTAGAAGCAAAAGTTTGAGCGAAGCGTTCAGCTTTTGAGAAAGCAAAACGGTAATTGTACCGTCAGAATATACTAAAGGGGAAAGTGGAATAAGCAAATTTATTGTTGATATTTTTTGCAAAATGCCGGAAAGAGTGTGAGGAAAAAGAATCAGAAAGATTATTCCATATTAAACTGAGAAATGAGTTTTTGGTGTTTTGGAGAATAGATTTTGCACAATTCCGGAAGGAAATATAAGTTGCATGAAATTCTGGAGTTTGAAAATGACTGAAGTCCCTGAAGGCAGCATCCCTCCTGCTGATGGCACGAGAACAACCAGCGTTAAACTATGTTTTGTTATGCTTAGTAGGAGGTAAAGAATATGGAATGTACGCCTCTCTACTAGAGAGAATCCCCTCAGTAATGCGCTTTGTACACTACGAGGGATCCCTCCGATAGAAGTAATAAATATTCTACGGGAAATCAAAGAAGTACGACCACAAAGTCCGACCAGCTTGCAACACGGAAATGTCAAAATTGTTTTCTCTCAATAGGAGAGTGTCTTTCTTGTGGAAGACTTGAAAAGAAAGAAGAGAATTCAGAAATAATAAGGTGATCAGAGGAACCCAGCGATGGATATAATTTGACAATATAAGTAGAAGGATTAGAAGTTAGGAAAAAGTCTAGAATGTTGGGAAGATCTCCAAAGTGTTCAGAGATACGAGTAGGGTTCTGATACAACTACTCAAGGTCTTTTTGGATAGAGAAATGAAATGCACGCTTACCGGCTGTATAATGAGAAGTAGAGGAAAGCATAGAACAGGTGAACATTGAAAGCACCAAAAATAATGATTTCAGAGTAAGGAGAAGAAGAAAGAATGCGCTATATATATATATATATATATATATATATATATATATATATATATATATATATATATATATATATATATATATATATATATATATATATATATATATATATATACTATCCCTCACGGTCGCAACATGGTTGAAATATTTCGAGAAGATTCTAAATATAGTAGCTGATAGTTTCGACTCAATGCGTTACGTTTCGTTCATGTGCACAGATACGGAGAAGGTGTAATAACAAGATTCCGTTGTCCATAGAAAGGTATGAAATGAGAAACCAAAAAACTCCAATTGTGATTGATTGTAGTAGCTAACCTTAATGTTCCACAGTCTCGGAGCAGCAATTACATCTTATACGGTAGTGAAGACAATGGAATGGTCTCCCCCTCATTTGTCACAGCCATCGTTACCTCTGACATAGGTTCATCGTTGCACACACAAGCATCGGAAGATTCATATATCGGTACGAAGAGACTAACGAATACTGTAAACGAACTGGAAAAGGCAGACCAGGCTCGACAACACGTCTTGAAAACCTATTTATAGGTTATACGCAGTGCGGGAGGTTTCACAACAGCAAGATGTCCTATTAACGGACGATTCCTGATTGAAGCTTTATAGTTCAGATCGATATACAAGAATATGCCGGCAGTCCAAAGAAAGATATGCAGCGTGTAACATTCAAAGGGGGGGTGTTATATGTTTTTGAGTCGGATATGGTCTGGGGAAGTATTTCGCTAACCGCCCGTACAAACCATATCCTTTGTGAAGTGTCTCTGACACCCGCAAGATACATCCTTGAACCATGTGTCATTCATGTCATTATGCGCCCTACATTGGTCCGGGGTTCATCTTCATGCGGCCAGGTTTGAAGATAAATACGTACTGGAAGCTCAGCTCGAAAGGTTCCTTTGACCCGTGTTCAGTCCGGACCTGAATCCCATCGTTGGAATGAACATTTCGACAGCTCAACCTAACCCAAATGACTCTTAATAACCTTGTCGAACTATGGGACGCGTTCTTTTAGGATGACATGCGGAACCTCATATTCAGTATGGGTCGACGGTGCCATTCCTTCATTACGTCGAGATGTGGTTTTGCACAGTACTGAAGAACCATCAACACATCTTATGGACAACCCATGTATCTGCAGGTTCATTCCTGTTTTATATCATGCATCTATTTTTTATTAATAAATTTATATACAAGCTATATAAATGCTATACATACATACATATATATATATATATATATATATATATATATATATATATATATATATATATATATATATATATATATATATATATATATATATATATATATATATATATATATATATATATATATATATATATATATTATTTTATTATATATATATTATATATATATATATTTATAATATATATATATTATAATATTATATATATATATATATATATATATATATATATATATATATATTATATATATTATATATATTATATTATATATATATATATATATATAATATATATATATATATATATATATATAATACAGTTTCATAAGTCTACTAATTTACATTATTTTTTTAAAGTTCAAATTTATTTTTTGCTTCATTTCAATCATTTTGTTACTGATCTATATAAAAAATATATATTGCATTTTTCATTATTCATTAGTCATTTCACCTATTGATTCATTATTGTAATAAAACAAACAAAAAAACAAAAAAAAAAAACAAAAAAAACTGGTTTTTGTTTTTTTTCTACCCTGATATAAATGGACTGGGATGGGATTTTCCTCAAGATACAATGCTGCGTTAATTACTTTATTAAATTAATTCACAAAGCATGGTAATGATATGTAATGTGCAACAACAGAAAAATAGTTCTTCTTATATTAAAATGATGTTTTATTAAATAAGATTTTCTTTAACACAATAACGAATCAATGAAAATGGAAACAAATTTGACCCAAAGATATCCTAACGAGTCTCTCTCTCTCTCTCTATTTTGAACAGTAACAGCTGTTACTAAGGAGAGGGCATCTTGCATTTTTTATCTGCTGAAATTTTCATTTTTTAAATGGTAATGGAAGGGTAATTGGTAATTTTGCCTTCCAGAGCAGGAGACGCGTCGCTTACAGGTCTCGCCCTGCAAGTCAGGATGTAATTCAACAGGTCAAATTCATTTCCTTTTCATAAATAAGTTAAGAGCAAAAATAATTGTGCTTGGGTTATTGTGTGAATGAAAATATTATTCAATAAAACAGCATTTTAATGTAAGAAGTTGTTGTCTTTTAATTAGAACCCTATACCAGTATATATATATATATATATATATATATATATATATATTATATATATAATATATATATATATATATATATATATAAATATATATATATATATATATATATATATATATATATATATATATATATATAATCAAATTAAAAATAAAATCCTCCTCCAGGAAAGGTTATTAGCCCTGTCAGTAGGTTCATTAAAGGATGAACCAAGGGTTTCACGGGCCGACGGCAAACATCCGCTGGCTGGCCAGGTCTATCACGGATGCCGACTTTGATCCCACATGCCGCGACCATTCCAGATATGTACTCATTACGCATAAGTGGGCGGGGCTAAGCGCAAGAGGGAACTGCTCAAATTTCTCTACACCCACCTGGCCTCGAACACTACCTTTCGCTCGATCGTCTGAGCGACGGAGCCGCTATATATATATATATATATATATATATATATATATATATATATATATATATATATATATATATATATATATATATATATATATATATATATTATATATATATATATATATATAATATATATATATATATATCCAACCTGCTATGACTTCATATCTTTAAACCCGTGTATCGCGACATCTCGGCATTTAAACTGACCCGGTTTCTGGATTGCTTCCTAACTCTTGTGGTAACTTGGTAGGAATTTTTCCTTTGCCCACCAGATAATATATATATATATATATATATATATATTATATATATATATATATATATATATATATATATATATATATATATATATATATATATATATATATATATATATATATTTATATTTATTTTTTTTTCTCCTCTGGTGGGCAAAGGCCAGAGGCCTACCAATGTTCCACCAGAGATGGGAGAAAGTCGGAAACATGGTCAAATTAAAGGCCGACATGACATGATACACGGCGTTTGAAGGTGCTAAGTCATAGGAAGTTGGGAAAATAGATGAAGGAAGTGTGTTCCAGACTTTATCAGTAGAGTACATGTAAGATTGAGCATAGCGGTTAAGTGTGGGGTCAAAGAGTTGGACAGAGAAAGGTTGAGACTGTGTAGAAAGAGAGTTCGCACGAACCCTTCTTAATGGAGGAGGTATGCGACGAGAGAGCTCAGAAGAGCAGTGTCCATTGTAATTGAGATAGTATAGAGAGAGTGACGCAACATTTCGACGGGCAGAAAGAGATTGGAGTGAATTAGTGAGAGCAGGAGAATTGATAAGGCGAAAAGCTCTAGACTCCACCTTTCCAGGAGAGCTGTGTGTGTGGAACCACCCCAGATGTGTGACGCATACTCCATACAGGGGCGAACAACACCCTATACAGAGCAAGGAACTGGGGTGGTGTGAAGAAATATTGAAGGCGCCTCAGAACACCCAACCTCTTAGAAGCTTGTTTTGAAAGAGAGGTAATGTGATCTTTCCAAGAAAGATCACGAGAAAAAGAAACACCGAGAATATTAAGGAGAGATGAAGGTTTGAGTTGCGTGTTTTCGAAGAAGATATTGTAGTTGTGTGGAAGATTGTGTCGAGTAGAGAGATGGAGGCATTGAGTTTTTGAGGCATTGAAAACGACCATGTTTTCTTCTGCCCCAATTTGAAATGAGAGATAGATCAGAGGTTAGTTGCTCCAATACCACCCTCCTTGCTTCTATTAACTGTTGCTGGGAGGGGCGTCTTTCAAAATGAAAAGAGTAATGAAGGGTGGAGTCATCAGCATAGGAGTGGATAGGAGATGAAGTAAGGAGAAGGTCATTAATGAAAAGCAGAAAAAGTGTTGGGATAGACAGATCCTTGAGGAACACCACTATTAATAGATTTATAGGATGAACGGTGGCCGTGTACAACAGCTGCTATAGAACGACCGGAAAGGAAATCAGAGAGAAGGTCACAGAGAGAAGGATAGATTCCGAAAGAGGGAAGTTTGGAAATCAAAGCTTTGTGCCAGACTCTATCGAAAGCTTTCGATATGTCCAGCGCGACAGCAAAAGATTCACCAAAATGCCGAAGAGCGGAGGACCAAGAGTCAGAGAGAAGGGAAAGAAGATCACCAGTAGAGCGTTTCTTTCGAAAGCCATACTGGCGATCTGAGATAAGATTAGAAGAATTGAGATGTTTCCAAATCTTCCTGTTATGGATAGATTCGAAAACTTTAGAAAGAACGGAGGTTAAAGAAATAGGACGATAGTTAGAGGGCTGAGAGGGGTCCCCTTCTTCGGCACAGGCTGAATGAGCGCACGTTTCCAGCAAGAAGGGAAGGTTGAAGTAGAAAGACATATACGAAATAGTTTACCAAGGCAGGGTGCAAACTCGGAAGCACAAGTTTTGAGAACCACAGGAGGAATACCATCAGGACCGTACGCCTTCTTAGTGTTAAGCTCAGAGAGAGCAGAAGTGACGTCTTTAGAAGAAATTACAATTTTAGGCATAAATGAGTTAGAGGAGGTTGAAGGAGTAGGAACAGCTCCGGAATCGTCTAAGGTTGAATTTAAGGCAAAAGTTTGAGCAAAGAGTTCAGCTTTAGAGGAAGGCAAAAGTTGAACCGTCACTAGAGGAGGGAAAGAGGAAGAAGCAAAGTTAGAGTTGACATTTTTTGCAAAATGCCAGAAAGGGCGAGAGGAAGAGGAGCCAGAAAGATTATTGCATTTGCGACGGAGAAAAGAGTTTTTAGTATCTCGAAGAATAGATTTTGCACGATTCCGGGATGAAATATAAGTTGCATGAGATTCTGGAGTTTGAAGACGACGGTAGTCCCTGAAGGCAGCATCCCTGCGGCGGATAGCACGAGAACAAGCAGAGTTAAACCAAGGTTTATTAGGTTTAGTGGAAGGGAAAGAATATGGAATGTACGCCTCCATTCCAGAGAGAATCACCTCAGTTATGCGCTCTGCACACTCCGAGGGACCCCTCCCACGGAAACCAGTAATCATTCCATGGAAATCAGAAAAGTACGACGCAAGTCAGGCCAGTAGTGGCACCGAAATGCCAAAACGTCTCCTCCGAGGGCGGGGCCGTTCTTGCGGAAGACTTGAAGAGACAGGACAAGATACGGAGATAAAAGATGATGGATGAACCCAGAGGAGGAAAGAGTTTAACAGTATAAGGAGAAGGATTAGAAGTTAGAAAAAGGTCTAGAATGTTGGGTTCATCACCAAGACGGTCAGGGATACGGGTACGGGAGTTGCACCAATGCTCAAGGTTGTTCTGGATAGAAAATTGGAAGGCGAGTTCACCAGCTGATCTTGAGAACTAGATAAGCCATTGGCGGTGGTGAACATTGAAATCACCTAAAATGATGATTTCGGAGAAAGGAGAAGAAGAAAGAATGTGCTCTATTTTGGAGTTAAATGTCGAAGAATTTGGATAGTCTTTAGATTAGGAGATAAGTAGACAGAACAAATAAATTTAGTTAGAGAATGCAAGAAATTTGAGCCATAAAGTTGAGAATTCAGAAGACTCCAAATTAGAGACACGAGAACAAACAACATCGTTGCGCACATATGCGCAACACCGCCTTTGGCTGAAAATTGAGGATAGAGACAGTAGGAGGAAACAGAGTAGGGTTTGCTGTCAGAGCAAGACACCTGAGTTTAGTTAAGAACAGAGATAGGTCTAGAAGAAGAGAGGTGTGTTCGACAAAGTGGAGATTAGAAAAAAGAAGCGAATTTGCAGAAATTAAAAAAAGAACCTTGCACCAGGGCAAGCCGGCATAATAATATATATATATATATATATATATATTATATATATATATATATATATATATATATTATATTATATTATATATTAGGGACATTTTGAGGCGTGCCAGTGCCAGTGCAATCTGAGGGGAAATGGCATGCTCTTTAAGCATATTTGGTGAGGAGAAATTGATGATAAAAGGAGGAGGAACCCCCACCCTGGGAAACGGGGGGACCTCTCTAATCACTTTCTTTCGTGAGGCACTTTAATCCGATTAATCCTGATAATCTCGAAATTATTATACTAATCCCCTTAATCGTATTTTGACATCTATTAGTCATATAATCCCTTACCCTTTAAACCCCTCCTCTTTTCCCTGCACATGCCGCTATGCACTTGCAGTCCCTCTTTTTTACTCTCATGGCCTTCTAGTTCATGCTCTTTCCAGAGTGCCTTATAGAGCTTTTTCCAGCAACTTCTAGCAACGTCCTGCAAGTGATACTTTACTAGACCATGCAACATGATATTGGAGTCCAGTGCCAGAGACAGCTGGCACTAAGAATAGGCTTCCTTGTGAGGGCCATCGTGATCACATCACCAGCGTGAGCGCATGCACTCACATGTAAACACACACGACACGCTAGTACTGTAACGTCATGGCGCTGGTTTCTTGAGATATGACGTATCCATCCCCATCTTGAATTTCTGATATCGTGGTTTTCATTTCCGTAGATTTTCCCTTGACCATTTTATGTTCCGCCAGCCCCCTAAGT
>SEYY01015761.1:0-11921 GCA_009176605.1 Armadillidium nasatum | reverse complement strand
AACTGTGGTGTTCCTCAGAGATCCTTTTATTCCAACATATTACTTACTTTCATTAACGATCTTCAATTTCACTTCTAACTCTGTCACTCTTATGCTGATGACTCAACTTTCTTCTACTCATTTCAGATTTGTTCCTCTTATTGTTTCTAGAGTTGCTTCTCGTTTCAACTTTACGATCTATTCTTGTGGACTTGATGGGATCTCCCGGCGGGGTCATAGCAACCTGTGAAATCAACTCTTTAAAAACCAACTTCTTTCCATCTCCCCTTACCTCAACTATCTTTTTCGATGGCTCTCCTGTCTCACCTGTAAATAATATCAACATTCTGGATCTAAACATATACAAGAAATTGTCTTGGAAACCACATATCACAGCGGTTACTAAGGCGGCCTCTATAGAAGCTGGGAGTACTATTTCAGGTTGCGAGAATTTTTTTCTTTTGAACAGTTACTACAATTATATAAGGGTCTTCTTTGCCCTTGTATGGAGTACTATTCACACATTTATAGGGGGGCTCCGGTTCCTCCACTTTTATGAATAGGGTTGAGTCTAAGGCTAAAAGATTAATAAAATGTACTCTACTTTCAGACTATCTTGACCCTCTATCTCTGCTAGGTGACGTTGGCGCACTATCAGTTTTCTATAGGTACTACAATGGCAGGTGCTTAAGGGAATTGGCCACTCGCATTTCTCCACCATTGCCCGCCCTCGTTGTAAAAGGTGTGCCATGGTCTCACACGAACTTTGTGTGGATGCTGGAAACCCCATGATTGCCCGTTGTGGTGCCTTCTTTCCAGCCACCTCTGTTCTGTGGAACTCTCTACCATCTATATTTTTCCTCCTGTATTTAATCATCCTCTTTTGAAGGCTTCCGTCTATGCCCACCTGAGGGATGTGGGTTAAGTTTGGGTCTTTGTGGGTTTTCTTCCTCTTTTCTATTGTTTGTGCTCCCTCCTTGAAAAGGCCACTGCCCGTGAGTGCTGGTGAACTGTTAAAAATAAAAAAAAATAAAAAAAAATTCTGCGTTTATATATTGTATATATATATATATATATATATATATATATATATATATATATATATATATATATATATATATATATATATATATATATATATATATATATATATATATATATATATATATATATATATATATATATATATATATATATATATATTACTGATTTATTTTCCAGAAATGGTTTCTCGTTTGGAAGACATTTGTGGAATTCAAATGGCCATTGAGCTTGCAAACGAATTAGAGTTCAAAAAGGAAATTTTAAGACTGCCAGATCTTGATCTCTATCGTAGTTTGTGGTATGATGAAAGCGAACCTGTGGTTTGAAAATATGGAGAAGAAAGTATTAGATGCATTGGAGAAATTTCCTTTTGGATTGAGAGAAAAAATACCAAAACCTGTAGTTAATTTTTTGTCTAACTCAGTCTATAGAATGGGCAAAATTTCATAATGAAGAGTTTGATTTGCCTTTTGATTATATTTGTTCCTTCCTCAGAAGTTCTTTATTTACTTCAAAAGGAATACTTGATGAAGAAAAGGCTGCAAGAGAGATTTTAAAGGACACTGAATTAAGCCCTTCCCTTAAATTTTGTATAGCTTGTCATTACTGTTTGTCTGATGTTATTCCTGTTTTATGGGAGCAATTACCAGAAGACAAGAGACCCAAAATTGAAAATAAAGTATTTGAAAATGGTTTTTGTATCGATGGGCGCAATGAGATGGCCGATTTATGGTCTTACTTTTTGTTGGGAGAACTTCAAATTATAATGGAAGAAAGGATGACAGTTTTTCATTATACAAACTTAAGAAGACTTTTGACAATATGTCCTCTAGAAACTGCAATGATGTGGCATTCAAAAAGTGCTTTGAAGAGCTGAATGAAGTCAGAAAAAGAGGAGGCTGTGATTTTATGCTAGAAACTTTTTGGGTTATTTCCTTAGTGAAATGACTTTTGGTTACTGCAAAAGTGATGCAAGTCCTTTTTGTTTCCTCTTCAGTTATTTTTACCATTATCAGAAATATCTTGAAATTGCAATATTTTTGCTTCACCATTTAGATGAGAGGCAGTTAAAGGTGTTCTTTAAAGCCAGTTTGTTGCATTATGTATTGTTTCATTCATTAAGTTGGCCTTATCAACACATGTTTATGGATATAGTGAGTCAATTTTGGGAAGTGTTACCGAAATTTTTATTTTGTTTACTTCTCCACAGGATAGTGAGTTTAATAAAAAATAAATCGTCTTCTAAGTTATGTAATTATCATAACATTTTGAGAGATTTTTGGATTCAAAGTTCTCCATCTTTAAAAAGGTTTTTCTTTCGCATGGATGGAATAAATAAAAGAGATATTTTTAGTGCGTTTACTTATGAAGAGAGAAAGCATTATTTTTTATCTGACCTTCATTCAGATTTTGAAGATTTTCAATTCTCGCACGTAATATATGAGCTTTTTGAATCTCCATTTACCATTGAAGATGAAAAAATTATAAGACTGATTTTTTCAAGTGCAACCATGGAAGAGAAATCCGATATTGTAAGGTTACAAGGGAATAGGATAGGTGAAATATCCTTTAAGGCTTGTGATCTAAGGAGAATTGATTTGTTTATCGAGTGTTGTGTGCCGAAAGGAAGAATTGAAAGTTTCAAAAAGGAACTATTTAATGATGAGGATGTAAAGGAATCTTTAATTTTATTACTTCTTGACAATAAAGGGAAAGAGTTTCAAAAGATTCTGAATTGGGCTTTTTCTGCAGAGGAGATAAAAGAATGGCTGAAAAATTTCTTATTATATGTGAAAGAAGAATGGAAATGTTTTGTACTCTTGTAAAGAAATAAAATGTATTGATAAGAGTTTGGAATGGGCTCTGTCTTCAAATGAAATTAAAAATTTTGAAAAAAGTTTAGTTTTAGAAGTGAGAAGCGTTGCGTTACACTTCAAATACTCATTATCAGAAGGGGATTTTCAAGGTATTGATGAGTTTTTGGAATGGATTTTTTCTTCAGAAATCGAAATGGTAAAGTATAAAAAAGATTTTGGCATTTGAAATGGTACATCTTGTGGACAAGAAATTTCTTCGTAATGGTTTAAGTTTACTTAAAAATTTCACTGAATGGAGTGCTCTCTCTGCAGAAGAAGGTAAAGATTTCAGAAGGCAGGTTGCCCTTAGTGAGGAAGTGATTGAATACTACAGTAAGCTTGTTGCACAAAGACAAGTTAAATGAAGTAGATAAATTCATTCGATGGGCAGAACTGACAGAAACGGAAGTGAAAAACTTTATAAAATTGGTTGACAAAAACAACATATTGAAAGTCCCACCGAAAAGGGAACTTGAATCTTCTCTTCAAATTAATTCAACAGAAACAAAAAAAGTCGACATTGTTGACATTATTTTTAAAATTCCATTCTCACTTTTCTGAATTGTGTTAAAATGTTACTTTTTTTTTCTTAATTGTTGTGAAAAGGATAAAAATTCTCATGAGTTTAATGGTTAAAATTTCTTAATTTTTAATTAATTTTGTATTACAAAATTCACTTTTTCTTTTTTGACTTTATAATAAAAAGTTTTCTCAGTTGTAATAAAATTTGTCACTGTTACAGTTGTCATAGTTCTTTAATCTAGTTTTATACACTTTTGTTATTAGATATTTAAATGTTTATTAACATTCCCATTTGAACATTTGAGAAATGGGGAAACCTATTTCAATGTTCTTTAGTTTGCTCTTTCACATTAAATATACGAAAAGGGAATTTTGGTTTACAATTAGAATGATTTTGATGTTTATAACCTAATTTTCTAAAATGAAATTGTTACTTTTGTTAAGTAAAACGAAATAATTATTTTTTATTAGTATATGGGTGTGTTTGGAGTTGGGGTGAAGGGTGTTGTAGATGTGTGAATATTATATTACCTGGTTATTTTTGCTCCTCGGTGTGTGGAGATTTATAATGTTTGACGCAGTTTGGATTCTAAAGAAAGATTTGCTTTGTATTTTACAACCTATGATGTGGTCTTAATGAAAATATTTGTTTTTGTTCTTAGGTGATGGATGGATGTAGTAACTTAGCTTGTAATTGATGGTCACTAGTTTATTAATTTTGGATTATAATGATACTTAAAATAGGGGAAGCAGATATGTATATATTCTGTAGTTTTCTTTCTATTAGTCAAAGTTTGTGCCATTTAATGTTTTCATGGATTTGAGTTTGCGTATCTCCCGACGGTGATAATGTTGTGTCATTAGGGTATTGATAGTTAAACTTTTATAGTTTATTTTTATTTTTAATTCCATTGTTTGTAAGATACGTTGTTGGAGTGTTAAATTTTCTTTTGTAGAGTAAGTTGAGCAATTTTCGAATTTTGTGGTGAAGTCATTTTGTTATTTCTAAACTTATTGTTCAAGATTATTATCAGAAAGAATGTTGTGAGTGGAGTGGAGACTGAGGAACATTAATTTTTCAAATACTGTGGAGAGAATGGACATGGGTCTTCTGAGGGAGACGAGACTATTAGGTGCTTTATTTAGTGTTAGAATGAGACTTTTGTAAAGAGTTTCCAGAAATTGTGTAGAGCGTCGTCTCGAAATGCAGCTTTAAAATTTTGAGTAGTTGGGGCTGCAATGGTGAATATTAAAGATTTATAAGAATCTGATATGTGAGATGATAAAGATAACTTCGTTTCTCTTATCAGTTAATTTTCAATTTAGAAATAGTTTTTAGTTATTTTAGAATGGAAAAAGAAAAGAAAAAAAGGTTTTCTCAACAACTTTAAATATTGTTTTGACAGCAAGTCAAAGTGGAAGATAAACTAGAACATGTAGTGACCCAATTCGGAGCAAAATTTGCATCGAAATTCAAAGTATATATATATGTATCATATGAGATGGCAATATTTAATTAATTGGGTCATAGCGTGCTGAATTTAAAAAGGGGAAAAATAACTTCAAAAATCAACCAACCCTTTAAGTCTAGGTTAGGTTAAGTTGAATTATAGTTTGTTGAAACTAACAAACTAGTTCGACTTAACCTAACTTTGGACTTAAAGGAAAAGTACGCGTAACAGCAAGCAAGTATGCCCATTCTACCAAACGCTGAGCATTTCAGAACGTAATAATTTTTTTAAAAAAATAGATTTGCCTATTTTACTTTATTTCGTAATATTTCGTCTTCATATTTTAATTATATATATATATATATAATATATATATATATATATATATATTTTTTTTTTTTGAAAAGCTCCAAAATAGCTATATTTCGTACAATTATCTCTCTGACGCTGGTACAGCAATCTGATAATTATAAGATGCCACTGAAGTTGTACAAAAAAATGTTTTTAATCGTACTTGTTACTTTTTGTTTAATAATTTTTTTAGAAATTTTGCCTTCGCTCAGATTTTCATAATTTAGATAGCTGGCACATATGTTGGCTTTTAAATTCTCTATTTACCCTTGAATATGAAAAATTTGTATGAGAGATTTTTTGAATGTGTAACTTTGGATGTTAAATCAGATATTGTAATAGGTAAAATGGTCTTTGAAGCTTGTGATATAAGGAGAGTTTGGTTTATTTAATGTTGTGTCCCGAAAAATTAAATTAAAAGATATTAAATTAAAGAGACTATTTAATGATGAACATGTAAAAAAAAAAATTTTTTTTATTGTTTTTTGTTTTGGACAGTAAAGGGAAAGAGTTTTAAAAGATTCTGAATTGGACATTTTGTGCTAAGGAAATAAAAAAAACGGCTGAAAATTTTCTTATTATATTTGAGAGAAAAAGTGGAAACATTATTTGTATCATGCTAAAGAAAAGTGTATCAATAAGGGCTTAGAACGAGTTATGTCGTCAAATGAAATTAATGATTTTAAAAGTTTAGTTTCAAGTGTGGAAAACTTTGCGCATTATTATCATTGCTTTATTATTAAAATGGAATTTTTAAGTTACTGATTTCTTTTGAAAGTCGTTTTTTTCCGAAATTGAAATGGTAAAGTAAAAAAAATTGGCATTTGAAATTATCTGCTGTGATTGTTCGATGGAAATGTCTCACGACCTATTATCATTATTTATCCAGAAAACGGTAAATGCATGAAAACATTGTCTAGATACAATAGTTCCACCACTCTGTATTATAAAGCGGTTGCGCTTTTTAAATCTAACAAATGCCATTCTTGCGTGGATTTTTTAAAGACAAGTGACGTAATACAAGAGTTTGATGAATATGAATTTAAAACTGCAAAAAACGAATCTTATCTGGCAGTAAAAAACCCAACCAATCAGAGGATTTGGAGACGAGGGGTTGCTTGACGTCATCAAACGTATGCTTTTTTATTATTATTATTATTATTAAGAATTTATAATTAATTCGAAGTGCACTCAAAGTTTAATATACTATAAAAACAAAGACTTTTATTTTTTATATTTGTATGTTTTTCTTTAGCTAGAGGATAGTTAAGAATCATAACAGAAAGCTTGGTAGGACCATATGATTCAATTTATTTGTATTTGTTGTGCCTCTCTCTCTCATTGTATATAATGATTAATAATATATATATATATATATATATATATATATATATATATATATATATATATATATATATATATATATATATATATATATATATATATATATATATATATATATATATATATATATATATATATATGCGATTTGAGAGAATATTTGACATTTAAATATTTTCGAATACTTTTGATTTAAATTTCTTTTCTTGTTGTAGCAATTTTATCATTATTAGAAAATCCTTATATATGTTTCTTAGTTTGATTTAAATTTTTTTTCTTGCTGTAGCAATTTTATCATTATTAGAAAATCCTTATATATGTTTCTTAGTAGATAAAACTATCTACGGTTTTTACATTTTGTTTATTAGTAGATAAAACTATCTACGGTTTTTACATTTTGCTTAGTAGATAAAACTATCTACGGTTTTTACATTTTGCTTAGTAGATAAAACTATCTATGTTTTTTCAAATTATCAAAATACACCCTACATCCTTTTGGATGGCCACACCTACAGTTGTTATTGACTATTTTTTAACATGGTGGGTACTTGCTTAACGTTAATGTCAAGATTAAAATGTAAAGAATGCGTATAAAAATTATATCTCCTTCACATTGATGTTTAATCTTACTGAACGTAATGTATTAACTATTTAATTAAGGCCTTTAGTTATGCATTGATTGCTATTTACATACTAGGAATTTAAAATGAGCTCTTGAAACTCTATTGGAATTTTCCTGTCTTGACTTTTAGACAGTTTCCCTATTATAAAACTTTGTCTAGTTTAACATTTAATTATTTGATATAGGGTAGACCTGTTAGACATTCTATTGGATTTAAAATTGACAATTACATATTTTGACATTCTTATAGGTTCTAATAGTATAAGGAGTTGAAAATTTATTGTCCTATAGTCTTTGAATGGCAATTATTTAGTTTGAAAGGACTCTTTTGTTTTTAAATTCCACCTAATTTAAATATAGTCTTTAACCTTTAAAAGGCGCTTCTCCTAAACTTTAAAAATTTTAAAAATCCCCGCAACGTTTATGTTTGGCTTTAAAGCTTTTTATTTTCTGATGAGTAACTAACTTTTGAGTTTTATCGATTTTAATTACCTTTTTTGGGCTAATAAATTACTTAGTTTGGTTTATTTTTCTTTAAAATAGGAAAGAGAGTCAGTACTGTTCTTCAGGGTTTCTATAAAAAGTAAATTCGTCAAATCATTCTTACGCTTCAAGAAATATACAAAAATTGAACAATAATCATGCACAAAAGAAATGCCATATTTAAAACTCTCCCTTCCAACAGGATCAACAAAACCTGCTAAATCACACTATACTATTAATATGCAATTTTCAGATACTTTGTTTCTAGTGTGAGTCATTTTGCCCATAACAGAAGTTCTCCATTCAAAATTTTCTTTACTAATAATTTTTATACCATCTATTACTTTGCAAAAAAAAAAAAAAAAAAAATTTTTTTTCCTTTTTTTGTATCCTAAAATATTAAATATTCTAATTTTAAAATATTAAGATATTATTTTTGTTAGCCATTCTAATTACACTGTCATATTTGTTTGTAAATTTTAAAACTACTAAAATAAAGTATGATTTATAAATCTAGTTTTTAAATCAAATATAATTATATTTCTATTAAGGTGTGTTCGATGAAATCAAGCGTGACGTCAGACTTAAGCCAGCTGCTGTAGCGAAAATAAATATCTTGAAGAATCTTGAATATTAGTGGGACACTTCGCTTTAGCAATTATTAGCTGATGTATATAAGCAAGCGTAAATATATTTTAAAATCTAATTTAATCAGTTATTTAATAAACTGAAACAATCATTTAATTTAATTAACATCATTAATGCCATATGTAAGAATATAAGATAGCGTATGAGTCAAACGAAGATTTGAAAAAAATCTTTGGCGGCAGCCATGATTAAAAAAGTCGGAAACAACGAAATTTTGATTAATTGTAAATAATTAATTTGTTTCATTTAAATCAAATTAATGATCCGAAAACTCTAAAATAAAATATAATTATCCAAAATAATTTGCAAATAAATCTGTGTGAAATAATATTTACAAAAGGTTTTTATACTAGAGGAAGGACTTGGCCTAATTCCATGTTTGTTTACATCACGTGACCATTCAAGATTGCGGCACCGAAAACTGATGAATGAAATTTCTGTCTTGAAATTTCGCTGCCGCGAGTAGAAAACTATTGCAGCAATATCAAGCAGCGTGTGCCTGAGCCACTTTCCTTTAAGAATCTTTAATATTTTTAAAGAATCTTGACCATGGAGCACACCTTAAAAATCAAATAAATCTGACCACCGATGATTTAGTAACCTGGTCCCTTGTCACTTCTCTAGTAAAAGTTGGGCTATGTCACCAATTTTTTCCTTCAGAACGCAATTAGTGCCAGGTGTGCACACTGATAATTTTGTGCTTGGAAAAGCAGAAATCATGATGTTGTCATAGTATATTTCCAGACTTTGGTTTTAAGTTAGTAACATTGATCTGACATACCGTGTACCGTGGAGTGGTTTTTCCCCAAAATTTTGAGCTTTCTCATAGCTCAGACCTTATATCATATCTTAAAAAAAAAAAAAAAAATTCAGATAATTTCGTTTCCGTAGTTTCGTATATTAAAAAATAATGCTTACCAGGTCTCGAGACAGACGTCTATTTTCTTCAATTTCTTATTGTTTTCAAATTGAAAATATATTATTAGAAGTTGAAGATAAAGATATAAATGATTTAAATGAGGTAAAAACAAAAGAAATTCCAGTGTCCTCATTGTTACTATGCAAATAATAGAACTTGTGATTATAAGAAACATATAATTATTCATTCTGGAGAAAAGTCTTTCAATTGTTCACAGTGTGATTATACTTGCAATCGTAATGGGAGTTTAAACAGGCATTTATTAATCCATTCTGAAACAAAGTTACTTAAGTGTTTAGAATGTGAATATGAATGTAATGATAAAAAATGTTTAAGGATTCATACTTTAAAACATAAAAATATAAAGTTATTTACGTGCTTTGAATGTGGGTATGCTTGTAATGTAAAAAGGAGTTTGAAACTTTATTTACCAAATCATACTGGCATAAAGTTATTAAAATGTTCTGAGTGTGATTATTCTTGCAATCAGAAGCACAGTTTAACTGTTCATATGTTGACACATTCAAATGCAAAGTTATATAAATGTAGTGGTTGTGACTATGCTTCCAATCGGAGAAGTGAATTAAAAGACACACGTTTAACACATTCAAATTAAATGTTCCGAATGCTTTTATACTTGCAATCAAAAAATTTTTTTAACGAGACACATGCTTAAACACTCAAAAAATAAAGTATTTCAGTTCCAGAATTTAATTATGGCTGTAATCGGAATTGTAAACTAACCCAACATATGTTAACACACATGAAAATAGATGTAATATATAAATCTGACATAATAGGAATAGGAAAATATCTGAAACGAAAACAAGATAAGTTTATAAGTTGGGTGTACGAACATGAAAGTTTGAAACCATCATCAACATCAAAAATAAAGAAAATGAATGATTATTTGAGAGATAGAAACATAAGTGAAGAGGAAGAAGAAATTAGAAGTAATGAAACACTAGAGAAAAAGATAAAAAACATCAAAGAACTATACAAGAGAAAGAGAAGAAGTAAATTTAGAACAATGGAAACTACACACATTCGCAAAACATCATAAAAATGTATTGGATGAAGCATTCATAGACACGTATAGATCAAGTGAGGTTGTGATTAAGGGATGGCTAAGATCTGAAGATGAGCGAACTATTTTGGCGGCCCAAGATCAGGCGCTTAGGACCAACTGGTTCAAAAAACACATTGAAGGAGAGCGAATATCGGACAAATGCAGATTGTGCAGTAGTTGGTCGGAATCGGTGTGCCACATATCGGGATGTGAGGTTTTGTTACAAAGGAGCTTGTACACAGAAAGACATAACAGCATATGCCGGTTGATCCATTTCAGACTATGCAAAAAATTTGATATACCATTGAATACAAACAACCACTGGGAACACAACCCAAACAATATAGAAGAAAACAATAGAATATTACTCCTTTACGATTACAATATCCCAACAGACGCTCATGTTACAAATAACAAACCAGATTTAGTCATCCACAACAAACAGGAAAATAGTTGTATAATAATAGAGGTTGGAGTACCTTGGGATGGAGGCGTCTCGGCTTATGAAATAGAAAAGGAACTAAAATATCAAAGGCTTAAATATGAACTACGAAGAATTTGGAACGTAGACCGAATTGAGATAGTCCCAGTTATCGTGGGAGCGACCGGAATAATAAAAAAAAGTTTAACAAAACATCTAGAGAAGTTACCCATACAGGTTTTCACATTGGAACTGAGTATGGCTGTGATAAAAAAGTATAAGTATCTTAAGAACGGTACTGGGAGACCGTTAAGACACCAAAGGATAGAAAATAAGGGGTCATTCTCAGGATTGAGGTTCAATCCAGAATGACTCCATAAAAACCCTTAAAAGGAGTAGAAAAAAAAATAAAGAAAATAAAATCATTTGCATGTTCTGAATACTGTTACACTTTTAGCTTAAAAGAGAATTTAATTCGACATATGTTGACTCACTCGGATTCAAAATTATTTAAGTGTGATGATTGCGATTACGCTTCTAATAGAAAAGACACTTTAGGCCGACATATGTTAAATAATCACTAACTCAAATCTGATTAAATAGATTACTTTCTAAAAGAATTCTTGTAATAGTTTTATCATTATTTAAACATTTATTTTAAAATGGGCCTCTCTGATCTTTAAATATTTCAACTAGTTGTACATTTCAGCTATTTGAGTAGTTAGACTAAAAATGTTTAAGAAGAGCCCAGAGAATCAGAAAGTTTGTGCTCTTCAATGTAGCAATATTTAGAAATATTCAAAGAGCAGAGATAAACGAAACAGTTCTTGGGTTGGTTAGGAAAAGGAGTGTGATAGTATTGAATAATGTATTTGTTTGAAGTTTTTCAAATTTATTCATTAAAAATATAAGTGGATGACATTAATTTCAGCAACCAAAGATATTACATCTATACTTATAAGAGGTATACAGGATCCTTTGATTGCGACTAGGAGCCTTTTAGGATCAAGAAATTTATGTTACTTGTTTGCAGAATTGAAGGTGAGGAGTAGCTATTTCGTTTTCCTCTATCATATTAAATACTATTTAATCATAATTTATATATAAAATCTGTGGTTGCCAAATGAGGGCCACTTGTTGAGGATGGTTGGAAATGAGTACAAAGGCTGGGTTTACACGTTTAATTGACAAAAATAAAATTGGATCTGTTCCACA
>SEYY01015759.1:7500-14947 GCA_009176605.1 Armadillidium nasatum | reverse complement strand
CAGACTTTGTAGAGAAATGGAAACCCTTATTTCAAATCCTCTACTATCGTTATAATACTTTAGCCTTGGATTATTCTTAAATATTATGAATTTATCCTTAACAGAAAGATTTTAAACATTTTAAAATAAATATTAGGAGTTTCTTACTCATGAAACTCTCTATCCGTGACCTTGAAAACTCACCGTAGGTGAAATCTAAAGTACTCATCTTTAAATTCCTCTTTGTAATTGTAGAGTCCTGAGCTTTTCAAAGTATCAACTCTCCTGATCTCACTGACCCTTTCCAATTTCTTTCTAGCACCAATTGCCTCGTACTATTGCTATTACAGTGGAAATTGTTCTTAAGAACTTTCTTGTGTCATACCTCCTCCTTTTAGAAGAGTTTGATCAATTCGTTTTTCTACAAAGTTTTATCCAGTCTGATCCTGTCTCTTTTTCCATCTTTCCAAATCCTAGATTAGTCCCTATGCTTATCCGCTGTTAATACACACTCTTCAATTTTCTCCACTTCCTTTAATTTAAACAATTTTTGAAGCTGTATTTCGGATTACGTTGAGCATTAACCTTACTGAGAAATTGGTTTTCCCAAAATCACAATGGCGGAAAATCTATGTAAGTCTCTGGCCATTTCCATTCACTCAAAGGTGATAACTGATATATATATATATATATATATATATATATATATATATATATATATATATATATATATATATATATATATATATATATATATATATATATATATATATATATATATATATATATATATATATATATATATATATATATATATATATATATATATATATATATATATATATATATATATATATATATATATATATATATATATATATATATATATATATATATATATATATATATATATATATATATATATATATAATGTAAAAACCAAAGCTTTGTGCAAAATTATGTCAACAACTCTAGATATCATCCAGTAGCATAGGAAAATTTCTCCAAAATATCGAAGAGAATACATAGGAGCATGGTCCAGAGAAAAGGGAAAGGTCACCCACGGTATACTATGGGTCACCTCACCCAAAGGGTGGTGGTGACAGTTCAAATGGAAAACTTGAAAAGATATTTCAAAATACAGAGAAATGGTAGGGACCGAAGGAACCCAGAGAATGAAAGATTTTAACATATTATAATTGAGATGGTTTGGAAGTTAAAAAAAAAGATCAGTATGTTTTTGCCCATCTCAAAGATGATTTGAAGTATGGGTAGGGAATTAACCATCTTCTTATGGTTAAAGCGAATAGATAACTTAGTTAGATTAATTTCTTCAAGAATTAGATTAAAAACATTCTAATGATGGAAATTAAAATCAACGAAGAATAATAACAGAGAAAGAAGAAGCCAGAAGAATGCTTTCTACTTTTGTCACAGAATTTATTATAGCAATGTGTTTGTCATATATATATATATATATATATATATATATATATATATATATATATATATATATATATATATATATATATATATATATATATATATATATATATATATATATATATATATATGATATTTTCCCAACTCTGATAAATTAGAAGGCCTCTGGCCTTTGCCCAATAAATATATATATATATATATATATATATATATATATATATAATATATATATATATATATATATATATATATATATATATATATATATATATATATATATATATATATATATATATATATACTTACTCTGATCGGCGATAAATCCTTGACTATTACATAATCCAAGATAAAATAATGTCAAAAGTAGAATTAAAAACATCCTTATCATATTTTAATAACAATAATAATATTAAAACTTCTAAATAATTTAATATAGATATTAATTCTGAAAAGGAAAAATGCTAAATGGTATATATATATATATATATATATATATATATATATATATATATATATATATATATATATATATATATATATATATATATATATATATATATATATATATATATATATATATATATATATATATATGACTAAATGCACGTTTGAAGCTGTGCAAGTCTAAGGAAAATGTAAAATAGATAAAGGAAGGGTGTACCAGATATTACCAGTGGAGTACATGTAAGATTGAGCATAGCGGATAAGTTTTGGGTCAGAGAGTTGGACAGAGAAAGGATGAGACTTTGTGAAAAGCGTGTCGAACGAGCTTTCTCAAAGGAGGATGTATGCGACTAGGGAGTTTATGAAAAGCAGGGTCCGGTGTAGTAAAGATAGTAGAATGGAAGTTCGACTTCCAGAAGAGACTGGAAAGAGAACGAGTGAAAGAGTTTATAACATGAAAACGCTTTTAGACTGTGAGTGAAGCCACTTCAGATGTGTGATGCGTACTCCATTCAATAGCGAACCACTCCACTATGAAGTGCCAGCAGTTGGGGTAAAATTATTTCGAAAGCTCCTCAGATCACCCAAACTCTTAGAAGAAGTTTTGTTCAGAAAGGGAAAGGTGATCCCTAAATGAAAAGATCACGAGGAAAAAAATCCAAGAATATTAATTAATAGACAACAGTTTTAATGTTGGATTTTCGAAGCTGATGTTATAGTTATGTGAAAGATTATGTAGGCTAGAGAGATGAAAGAACAAAGCTTTTGAAGCATTGAAAACTAATATTTTCCTTGATCCCAATTAGGAATTCGAGAAAGATTTGTTCCTTCAGGACTACCCAGGAAAAGCTTAAGACAACTATTGTTAAGCTGGACGTCTTTTGTCGGCACAGAAAAGGACAGGTGATGGAGGAATAGAATGAACATCATTATTGAAAAAGTAGAAAAGGGTTGGTGAAAGAACAGAGCCTCATATGGAACACCACTATTTATTGATTTAAAGGATGAACGGTGGCCGTCTACAACAGCATCCATATACTCGGCCGGGAAGGAAAACAGAGAGAGATGGAGAGACACCGAAAGAAGTTTAGAAATAGAACTCCACTGAGAAAAATTCACAGACCTGCAGAGGGGCAGAGAACGAAACTGTAATAAAGTATATATATATATATATATATATATATATATATATATATATATATATATATATATATATATATATATATATATATATATATATATATATATATATATATATATAACGATACAACACTAGTTAAAGATTTGAGTGAGGGTTCCACTTTTCCGAAAACAAGCTGAATGAGAGCACTTTTCCACCTACAATATATATATATATATATATATATATATATATATATATATATATATATATATATATATATATATATATATATATATATATATATATATATATATCCACTACTGGGAAGGAACTTCTCACTGTTAGTGGGACCAGTTACTTCTTTCTTCTGGCCTCTACATTTTTATCCTAGAGTTCTCTAGAATATTGTTTCTGTGCTTAGTGATTATATATCAAAGCTAGTACTTGAGTATTACACACCCAGGTAGGGTTTTCACCCTTTCACTAGGACTAAGCGTTCTTTTCTTTCTATCTTACTTATAAAGCTTTCTGCTAGAAATCTCTAGAAATATCATATTTCTAGACGTATAAGTTTGCAATACTGATTCTGGAACTTTTGCAAACAATAAATTAAAGGACAGGGTTGCTATCCCTGTTTCCCTTATATATATATATATATATATATATATATATATATATATATATATATATATATATATATATATATATATATATATATATATATATATATATATATATATATATATATATATCAGGGAAAACCGGGGTTTGCCTGCCGGGTTAAAAAGGCAAATTATACTTACTGAAGAGGACAGTCCAATTTCAAAAAAAAAAATTTAATTTTCAGCCGATTCTCCTGAAATTTTAAAGTGTATATAGCTTTTTTCCCGGTGAAAAAAAGTCCATTTCTAGCTTTTTTTTCTGAGTCTATAACTGCAAAGTTTTTTTTTTTTTTTTTTAAATTTGACCCTTTTTTCAAATAAATGACTAGGCCAAATTACTTTTTGGAATGACCTTAAATTTGATTTTATATTCAGAATTCTATGGGCTATAAAAGCTTCTAACAGACTTTTGTTCCCAGAGTTATAGAAAAAATGTTATAAGCTCAAAAACTGACCAACTATCGAAAAAAATTCCACGTTTTCGGAAAAAAAAAATTATTTAAAAAAAAAAAACAACTATAACATTTCTTATTTATGGTGGGTGTATAGAGGACTGGATGGTGCTACAAATTTCTCTCTATACTTTATTCGATGCGATTCGTTGGTTTCGAGATATAGCCTTCAAAAAGGTCCATTTTTGACCAAATTTCAAAAATTTCCAAAGTTTGAGAGGCTATATCTCGCTTCAAACAAACAGCATTTAATAATGCACTAAATAAAAGTTGCTGCCCTGTCCCTCCTCTAAACAATATCCACAAAAATAAAAAATTAGTAGGTAGCGTTTTTTATAAATAATTTTTTTCTCCAGAAGGGTACGATTTTTGCAAAAAAAAATTTCAAGTGCTTATAACTTTTTTTCTAGACGTGATATCAAAAATCTGTTCTCACTAATGCAAGAAATTGAGGCTAAGATTATTCACTTAAATTCATGTGGACCAGCGGGTTGACCCCGCTATTCATTTTTTTCCAATTCTGGGTCCAAATAATTTTCAAACCGTTATAGGCTCTGAAAAATGCTTGAAATCAACTTTGAATTTGGTGACAAAATGCATATACCCTGAAAATTTCAGCTCAATCAGTCAAATAATTAAAAAAAAAAAATTAAGATTTTTTTTCTTGTTTTGTTCAATTTTTTCTTTTTCTTTTCGGTTTTCTTTTGAACGCTCCTTTTGTGCTAGTGAATGTTCATCTTTGTATTTTGATTTTAGATGCCACATAAAAATTTGGTTTAAAAATTTTTACTTGGGGCACCCGAAGGTCCTCTTCTAATTTCCTGACTGCAGATGTTACATTTAGCTATTTCGAGCATATCCTGAAACATTGTAAAGTACTCCAATACTGCAGAAGCTGATCTTTTAGCCATATTGATTGAAAGTATAAACATAATAATAATTTTGAAGTAATGTAACTAAATTATACAAATTTGATACACAAAAGTATAACAGTCATATATATAAAAACAGATTATATTGATAATTTTATACCTTACATTTTTTCAAACTTTACCTTAGGGTCTTATTAGGTAAACCTGTTGAATCACTATTGTGAATCAGAAAAAAAATATGCAAAAAATATTTGTACTTTTTTAAAGTTTTATTATACAAAATCTGTAATTTTCTGAAACTTTTTCGAAGAAAATTCATATAATCATTAATTTAAGTGAATATTGGCTATTCTACTCCTTCCTTATAATTAAATAAACCTCAATTAAATTTATATCTAATTTTCTTAACCTAAAATTTCAGTTCTTTTGACCTCTTTACAAATTTTAGGCAACCCCCCTGGTCCCGGACAAAATTCCAGCCCTGGTCGGACCCTATATATATATATATATATATATATATATATATATATATATATATATATATAATATATATATATATATATATATATATATATATATATATATATATATATATATATATATATATATATATATATAATAATAATAATAATAATAATAATAATAATAATAATAATAATAAATTTTTTTTATAAAATGTAAAAATCTAAAAAGTAACTGTTAAAATAACCTTCAGCATTTTATCACATTAACAAATAATAATAATAATAATTGTTTATATAATATATATAATTACAGTATCACTACATAAATATTTTTAATAAAATTTTTTGTAATAATTGATTATATAATGTATCAAATCACTACAGAAGTATTATTAATAAAAAAATTTAGTATTATCCCTCACTACAAAATATATAAATATCACTTAAATTAATATATAAATAATCACAAAAATAAATTTAATTTAGTTCGCCTTTTAAAAAAACATTTTCTCACTTGAAAGGAAAATGTTATTACTTATATTAATAAGTATTACAATCCAATGTACTCGGAATGAATTTTAATCGAAGAATGCCGAAGCCCGAAGATCACTGAGAGATTACCGGGGGTTAGGAGAGAGGGGGAGAGAGGGGGGAATCCTTACTTGGGCCTGAGGGGCAAGATCTTTGACTTGAAGAAATGGGTATTCCCTTCGCTTACAGTTTAAAACCGGATTTTGTTAGAAAATTTTCCGCAAAGTCATAGGCTGATATCCTGTTACAAGAGTACTTTGCAAAATTAGAAGAATTACACTCACAAACACACACACACACACACACACAACACACACATATATATATATATATATATATATATATATATATATATATATATATATATATATATATATATATATATATATATATATATATATATATATATATATATATATATATACCTTTTTTTTTTTTTTACCTTCTCACCCCCTGACCACCCCATGTTGAGGCGGCCACACTTCGCTAATGAAGCTTCCTGCCGCAGTCGGTCTCGTCCAGAGATCCTTCAAAGAAGTGATGCCCCAGAAGATTTTGGGGCGAGAGTTGGAAGGACAGCGTAATAGAAAGTGTTTCACAGTCTCCGGGGCCATTCCGCATCTAGTACAGGTGGGAGATGCTGCCTGGTTTATTTTGAATTCGTGTTTGTAATGTTGTAGGTTTGGGTGGTGACCGCATCTCAATCTTGCAAGTGAGGTTTGTAAGTGTCTTGGGAGGTTGTTGAAATCGGGGTTTATTTCGGGGGGGGGTCTGTTTTAGGATGTTGTTTGGAGGTCTGTTGATCATATATATATATATATATATATATATATATATATATATATATATATATATATATATATATATATATATATATATATATATATATATATATATATATATATATATATATATATATATATATATATATATATATATATATATATATATATATATATATATATATATATATATATATATATATATATATATATATATATATATATATATATATATATATATATATATATATATATATATATATATATATATATATATATATATATATATATATATGGCTAGACTGCACTTTGGTCCCCTTAAATATTTAAAAAAACTACTAAACGTTCGTTAAAAAGGATAATATTTTTGGAATCCTTGAAGAATTTTGATAAGGAAAAATTGGGAATTAAAAAAAAAAAAAAAAATTTTTAACAGGATGATTTTGAAAACATTTCACATTTCAATTTTTCTAATCAAGCGACCCTGCTTTTTAAGAATTATTATTATTTATTATTATTATTATTATTATTATTATTATTATTATTATTATTATTATTATTATATTTAATTATTATTATTATTATTATTATTATTATTATTATTATTATTATTATTATTATTATTATTATTATTATTATTATTATTATTATTATTATTATTATTATTATATTAATATTAAAAGACGTTTCATTTC
>SEYY01015757.1:10000-34253 GCA_009176605.1 Armadillidium nasatum | reverse complement strand
AAAAAAAAAAAAAAATTTTTTTTTTGTAGGGAACTAAAAAAAAATTATAGGCAAACCTGTTAATATGAAAGCACTGACAACCTTTATAGGACTACGTCATTGTGCATTGTGCATCTTTCTGCTGTATTAAAAGATCTCGTGACGTCATATTGAAGAAAAAATTTTCATTAGTTTTAAAATTTTTTTCTAATTAAAATGTTTTCTTTTTTATTTACTTTTCTTACAAAATCATGTCGTTCGCCGATTAACTATAAAAAAAAATCAGATCATTTCATTTCAGTAGTTAGGCTGAGTAGGAAAAAAAATACGGGCCCCCTACACTAAAGTATTACCAAAAAAAATGGTAAAAAACAGCCTTCCAGAGAGAGAGAGAAAAAAAAACCTTGTTAACTCTTTTAAATTTTGTTATTGTTTAGAGGAGGGACAAATCTAAAACATTTATTTAAGGCACTTTTTAAACCCATTTGTTTGGTTAGAGATACAGCCTCTCAAACTTTGGAAATTTTGAAATTTTGTTGAAAATTGGACTTTTTCGATAAGATATACCTCGAAAAAAACAAATACCATTGAATAAAGTATTTAAAGAATTTGTAGCTCTGTCCCTCATCTATAGACCTTACAAAAATAAAAAACATTTAACATTTTTTTTTTTTTTCATTTTTTTGTCCGGGGTTTTTCAAAATTGGAAGGAAAAATTTTTTAACACCTGGTCAAGTTAGGGCATGTAACTTTTTTTCTGTAAAGCACAGAAAAAAAACTCTATTAGAAGCTTTTGTAGCCAATAGATTTTTGGAATATATACCCCAAATTTCAGACCAAAAAATTTTTTGACTTGGCCTCACCGTAGATTTAAACATACCTTAAATTTAAAAAAAAAAAAAAACTTAAACTGTTAATCCCTCGTAAAAACGTTAGGAATGGAGCTTTTTCGTCGGGAAAACCGCTATCTATACTGAAATTTTCAGGAGAATCGATAAAAATAAAAAAAAATTCAAACATTGGATCCTTCCTTTTATAAAAAAATGGAAATAACCTTAAATATTATTTTTTTTAAAACTATCTTTTATTTTAATATAATTATCATCTGTCTATGCACTACCAGGTTGCTGCATCAGCGTCGGAGTAAATTTTATAGCTATTTCGGAGCTGAAAAAAAGTAAATTAAAAAAAATATATATATATATATATATATATATATATATATATATATATATATATATATATATATATATATATATATATATATATATATATATATATATATATATATATATATATATATATATATATATATATATATATATATATATATATATATATATATATATATATATATATATATATATATATATATATATATATATATATATATATATATATATATATATATATATATATATATATATATATATATATATATATATATATATATATATATATATATATATATATATATATATATATATATATATATATATATATATATATATATATATATATATATATATAGAGAGAGAGAGAGAGAGAGAGAGAGAGAGAGAGCTAAGATTAAACAAGCTCCTGATAGAAAAGATAGACTATTTAGTGAGAATGTTAAGAAAGAAATTTCCAATTTCCTATACAGTCAGAAAAAAGTTTTTATTGAATAAGATCCGGAGAGAAGGATTAAATTGTTAAGTCCAAAGATCTATGAAAAATCTTATTAGCTCCAAGGTAATTATTTGAATAAAGTTATCCCTTATTTTCTGATATTGTAAGTCTTTTATGATTTTTATTCCAAAACGTTAATTATTTTATTTGTCACGTACTCTTTTCATTATGGTTTGAAATTATATGCTTAAAATCTTATATGCTTAAATATCTATTTTGAGATTTGTGTGCCTTACTTTCCCTCATTTGATGTTTTCATTGCAAGTGCGCTTGCTAGATGTAATTCCTTTGTAAGTATTTTATAATTCTAGACCTTTGTCTCTAATGATTCTCATTTTGCATTCTGCTTGAGCTTTGTTATCCTTTTCTTCAGAGTGAACTAGAACAATAAGACATCTTTGGAGGCGTAGTTTGATAAAAGGGCGAGGTTGGTAATGGAATTGCTTCAACAGCCTTGGGGTTGATGGTATTCCTGGGCATTGTTTAATAATAGAATTAGGAATAAAATGATTACTTCTTGACTGATTGAACAATTGAACTTTTATTAATAAAATCAAACAATTAATACTTTGTGATATATTTATTTTGGTTAATGAATCATGAGTAAACAGGAAAGGGGGCATCTCCTTCGTCGAAACCTCAAGCCATGACATGTACAAAGAAACGCTAACTGCCTTCTTCCGTAGAATCAGCAAAGTCCTGTAAATAATTATATAGTTATAGACAAAGCAAAGACTTATTCATCTGTACATGTGATTACTTTTCAAGGTATTACATATTTAGCTTACATATTCATTTTTGTAACTTAACTTATTTCATAAATTTATTTCATTGGAAACTCATAGAATTTAGTTAATTAGCAAGAGAGGGCTTTAAAAGTTGATAAATATATTCTGTTTAATTAAGTGAATTTATAAGAGTAGCCCTATACTAGAATACTGATAAGTAGTTATTTTTGTATGAAGAGTTATAAAACTAAGGTTCTTTTATGTATATCCACTTACATTACAATAAGAGAAGCATCCTTTGAAATTTTTCAACAAGAGTTCCCGAATTCTTAAATGACGATTAGTCTTCTCTTTATTTGCCGAAATCTCTTCATTTGTAATTGTATAAACTTTTAAAAAAATGAAATATATATGAAAAAAGGTTTATATATAGATACAAAGTTATTGTATTATATTGTTAAAAAAAAAAAAAAAAAAAAAAGAAAATAAAAAGAATTTAAGTATAAGAAGAAAGATTTTAAAAATGTAAAATTAAACACTAACATGCAAAGCTATTTGTATTTTTCTTTCCTTTTTTCTCTAATTTTTAAATTTTTTGTGGTTTGACTACCTTTTAATTTGAATGAAAGTTATTAAGTCTTAAAAATAAGCTATTATTACTATTGATATTATTATTATTATTATTATTATTATTATTATTATTATTATTATTATTATTATTATTATTATTATTATTATTATTATTATTATTATTATTATTATTATTATTATTATTTTGTCTTCTATTAACAAAATTAATACTGATTTAAGTCATTTTCTATTCGTCTACAAACTTCCTAAAAATTTAGTCACGTTCCATTTTTGCAAGAGCTATTCTATTTGCACAATAGAACGGTTTTCCAAAATTTTCAAAGGGGGTGTTCCAAGGTCAAGATTCTTTAAGGATTTTCAAGATTGTTAAAGCGAAGTGTTCCTTGAATAGTGTAATAAGAGTTCTGTTGCAGTAATTTTCCGCTCACGGCAGCGAAAATTGAAGGTAGAAATTTCTCTCTTCGATATTCACTGCCACAATCTTGAATGGTCACGTGATGTAAACAGACATGGAGGAGTTTAGCCAAGACTTTCTTTTAGCATAAATTCCTTTTGTAAATATTCTTACTCATAGTTTGCAAATTATTAAGGATAATTATTTTAGCATTTTCCGATAAATAAAACAAATTAATTATTTTCAGTTATTCGAAATTTATTAAGTTCCAATGTTTTTAATGATGGCTTCCTGCTGCCAAAGTATTTTAAAAATAATACTGATTGCTTTTGTAGCCTACTAATATTTTATTTTGTGTATAAAACTGAAATTTATGAATTGAAAATTAAATGTTTTAACACATTTATTAAAATAAATTTTAAAAATTGAGAAAATGACACATAAAACACATTATAGTTGATGGTTGGTGATTGAAGTTGCTTAGATGGTAAGCATAGGAAAATAATGAAGGCTGGATGGTTTCCTTAATTTTAATACATAAAATAATGACTCTGGATGGTCCAACAAGAACAAGATGTGACAATAACAAAAATCCTATCTGAAATTTGATAGGCAAAAATAAATATGAGTCCACATGAATATCACAACACACATCCCTGACACTATCCCACAATAGCATCAAGGATCTGCATTGTGGTCATTCACATGAACCAAATGCAAATATTAAAATATATAAAAATTGAAGATATATATATATATATATATATATATATATATATATATATATATATATATATATATATATATATATATATATATATATATATATATATATATATATATATATATATATATATATATATATATATATATAATAATATAATAATAATAATAATAATAATGATGGATACAATGAGTGATACCACATCACTATCTTACCTAGATTGGTTGCCAAATTGGCTGGTGCCAGCAAAAGAAAAGTTCCGTAAAGCTGAGGATGACACTGCTATGCAACGATCCACGGTAGCTTTGGTGGCAAGGATTTGCAACGAAGGGCACTGGAGAAAAAGGAAAAGAGTACATAGAATAGAAGAAAAATGTAAGCCAACCTATGTTTTGCAGAGGGCCTAGGTAAAAACCAAAATAACGGAAAAAGAAAAATTAGGCTATTATAAAAGAACCATACCCGTATATAAAACAACTGCAGATTATAGCTGATATCTACAATGTAGAAATATCATACAATGTCAGTGGCAGGCGATGAATACAGATAAAAAAATGTTGTAGATGCACCATAAACAAAAACGTTGTAGCCTACTTCAAAACTATAGCGTTTTCTCTTTTTACGTTACAGAGTTCCCTCCGAAAAACCAGTCTAAAAATATAGTAGAGTGCGGGAAGCTCTGCGGCTACAACATAAACATCTAGATACAAATGGCAGCAAATGAAAACCGTTTTATTTACATCTAAATATTTAGGAGAAATTTAGTCACCTAAATTTAGTCAAAAACTTAAGAAAATTTAGATGATGATGTCATTTTCCCCGCGAAAATTGGGAGTTTTCGTGCCTTAAGTGACGAATTGAACGCTGTTTTTCTTCTAAAATTTTTGGAAACTAAATACTTAGTAAAACGTGAAAGTACAGGAAACAGCTTTAACACTTAAAGCTTGTCCAAAATAAAAACTATAATTAAATTTTACACTCATTAATTAATTTATGTTTTTAAAGTTTTATTCGGCAGTAACAGTTATTACGAAACAAGTAATAAAATTGAACAAATACAATATAGTTTTTATTATATTTATTTCTTTTTTAAAATTTATTTATTTATTTAGTTATTTATACAACGAGCAAGATATAGTTTTCACAAGTTAACAGCTTAGTAATGAAATAACAAGATCATAGTTTATTCATCTATGAAAAATTAGGATAATTTGAGTGTTCCTATTCATAGATTTTAAAATTCTTTCATTGAAACAAAAACTCTATTTTAAGACTCTTTCAGCCTTTCCTAGAAGCTGAGACTCTATAAAGATATATAGTATATATATATATATATATATATATATATATATATATATATATATATATATATATATATATATATATATATATATATATATATATATATATATATATATATATATATATATATATATATATATATATATATATATATATTTAAAGACTATTTTCTCGAAATAAACTTGGTTCCCATTCATAGAATTTAAGACACTGTCCTCGAAGTAAAGACTCGGTTTTTATTCATAGATTTTATAATATCTTCCTCGCAGCAAAACTCTGTTCCCATTCATAAAATTCATAACTCTTTCCTCGAAGCAAAAACTCTGTTCCTATTCATAAATTTTAAAACTCCCTCCTAGAAGCAAAGACTCTGTTCATATTCATAAACTTTAAAACCCTCTCCTCGAAGCAAAGACTCTGTTCCATTCATAAACTTCGTCCTCCCTCCTTGAAGCAAAGACTATGTTCCTCACACATAGAATTAAGACTGTCCTCGAAGCAAAGACTCTGTTTTTACTCATAAAATTTAAGTGTTCTCGAAGCAAAGACTCTGTTCATATTCACAGATTTTAAGACGAGAGCATCTAGAGCTCTCATAGCGTTTAGATGCTTTGTACTCGTGATGTTCTGAAGTATTTTGTCTGCCTGGAAAGACGGCATATGCCCTCGTAGGTCAGGTCAGCTCTCAAAAACAAAACAAAAGACGAAGATTTTAAGATTAAACTCTCTCTCTCTCTCTCTCTCTCTCTCTCTCTCTCTCTCTCTCTCTCTCTCTCTCTCTCTCTCATATCATATATATATATATATATATATATATATATATATATATATATATATATATATATATATATATATATATATATATATATATATATATATATATATATATATATATATATATATATATATATATATATATATATATATATATATATATATATATATATATATATATATATATATATATATATATATATATATATATATATATATATATATATATATATATATATATATATATATATATATATATATATATATATATATATATATATATATATATATATATATATATATATATATATATATATATATATATATATATATATATATATATATATATATATATATAGTATATATATAATATATATATATATATATATATATATATATATATATATATATATATATATATATATATATATATATATATATATATATATATATATATATATATATATATATATATATATATATATATATATATATATATATATATATATATATATATATATCCTATTTTTACTTTCGTTGCTTTTAGTTCCATTTTCTCTTTTACTTTAGTTTACCATTTAATTTTTTGTTTTCTATATTTAAAAGAGAAAATGGAATTAAAGGATAAACTAAAGTAAAAAAGAAAAAGGAATTAAACAATGAACTAAGTAATAAGTATATATATATATATATATATATATATATATATATATATATATATATATATATATATATATATATATATATATATATATATATATATATATATATATATATATATATATATATATATATATATATATATATATATATATATATATATATATATATATATATATATATATATATATATATATATATATATATATATATATATATATATATATATATATATATATATATATATATATATATATATATATATATATATATATATATATATATATATATATATATATATATATATATATATATATATATATATATATATATATATATATATATATATATAGAGAGAGAGAGAGAGAGAGAGAGAGAGAGAGAGAGAGAGAGAGAGAGAGAGAGAGAGAGAGAGAGAGAGAGAGAGAGAGAGAGATAAGGTCGGGGAATGTGCCAAGGAAACGTTGGGAGTTAAAAGGATGGGAACAAAGAAGAAAAAGACCATATGGTGGAATGAAGAAGTTAGACAGGTAATAAAGTCGAAAAATGAAGCGTTTAGAAGGTGGATGAAAAGAAGAGATCCGGAAAGTAGGCGTGAGTATGTGGTCTGTAGAAACAGAGCAGAGGAAGTAAAGAGAAACGCAAAAGATGAGTCTTGGGAAAGAGTTGGCCAACAACTAAGGGAGGATATGCACGGAACTAGAAAGTTGATATATAATATGGCGAAAACATATAAGGGACGAAATCCGTGGGTGACTCGTTCCATTAAGAATAAGGATGGAATATTGGTGATAGAGCAAGTGGAAGTTATGAGCAGATGGTCGGAATATTTTTCGGAATTGTATGATTGTCAGGATGCAGTGGTGGATGATAGAGAAGTGAGGGAGGAGATAGACCAAGAGTATGGACAACACCCAATAACGATAGAGGAGGTTAAGAGAGCTATCAGGAGTATGAAAAATGGAAAGAGCCCGGGATGTGACGAGCTGCCTGCTGAGATATGCAAGGTGGGAGATGACGTGGCTCAGTGGCTACTGAGACTCTTTAACGGAGTGTGGAGAGAAGAAAGAATACCATCTGATTGGGGTAGAGCAATAATATGCCCTATTTTTAAAAAAGGGGATAAAAGTGAATGTGCAAATTATAGAGCGATATCCCTCCTTCCTCATGTGAGCAAGATATTTGAAAGAATACTGGAGAGGAGACTGAGAGTAAGTGTGGAGGAGAAGCTAAACCAAGCCCAACACGGCTTCAGACCAGGCAGAGGAACAACTGATTTAATTTTCAGTCTGAAGATGCTTATTGAAAAGAACTGGGAGTTGGCTAAGGAAATGTATATTGCATTCATAGACCTAGAGAAGGCTTTTGACACCGTACCTAGAGAGAAACTGTGGGAAACACTTAGGGATCCTTTTTATGAGGTGGAACCAAAATTGACTAGGGTAATACGAGGAATGTATGAAATCAGCGAAAGTGCAGTGAGAACGGCACATGGCATAGGTGATTGGTTTCCGGTGAGATCTGGAGTAAGACAAGGTGGAGTGATGTCACCTCTGCTCTTTGTTATATATATGGACAGGTGTATCAGGGAAGTAGATATGGGAGACGAGCTCGGTGTAGTTCTGGCATATGCCGATGATATAGCGGTTGTGACAAGGAACAGAGAGACTTTGCAGCAGGCAATGGAAAGGTGGGGAGATGTGTTCAGAAGAGAGGGAATGAGGGTAAACAAGGGTAAAACGGAGGTAATGAGAATTGCGAGGGGACAGGAGGAGGTTGTGGTAATTTTTTTCTTCTTCGCAGTTACTCCAATTATACAAGGGCCTCATCCACCCTTGTATGGAGTACTGTTCTCATATCTGGAGTGGCTCAGGTTTCACCCGTCTTTTGGATGGGGTTGAATCAAAGGCTAAAAGACTTATAAACTGTTCTGCTCTTACAAATTCACTTGACCCTTTATCTTTGCGACGTGACGTTGGTGCCCTATCTCTCTTCTATAGGTACTACAGCGGCAAATGCTCGAGGGAACTATCCACTCGCATACCTCCACCTTTACGGAGTCCTCGTAGCACAAGGGGTGCATTATCTGCACATTAATTTTGTGTAGACATTGGCAACTCCAGACATGTTCGCTGTGGTGCCTCCTTCTTTCCAGCCACCTCTGTTTTGTGGAATCTTTCTTTCCCATCCCTTTGCTTGAATGTTTCCATATATCTATATATATATATATATATATATATAGAGAAGGTGGATTTACAAAATGGGACGCTATTTCCCATTGGGGCTTATGGAGTGTAAGGGTGATCTAAAGTTGTTATCTGCGCACAAATGACAAGTTTTCATTGAACAAACTTTCAGCTTTCAACTGGAATGTCTTTAAATTTTTCCAGTAAGCACCCACTTCTTTCTTCACACACCAAAATGAAGTACCGGCAAAACTGCAATCTGCTTCTTATTGATAATGTTAATGAAATATTTAATAAATAACCTCAATCTCATTAACTTCTTCTCTCATCATAGTTTGAGAGTTTCCGAAATCCGATAACGAAGTTGGAGCCGCTACAGAAATGTAAGCTTGTTTTGGTAAGCAGTTTTCTTTATTCATTAATTTGAAACATTTGCTGAACAACTTAAAAAAATATCACCTCTTGTACTAAACCGAAATGGAAGTGCTTGAATGTTCCGACATAAAACCTTATCTTGTATTGCTTCTTACCTTCACGATACTCAATTTTCTCTTGACGTTAATTGATGTGCTTATGAACACAACGAGGTTCTGTTCTTTGTTAATTATTAGGAGTATTTTGAACTTCCAATCTTACGACTAAATTCATCTGTTCTGTTTATTTATCTCCTAACTCTGCAGAATATCATAAACTCTCCTACTTTCTGGGCGATTTTCATGTTCACAACCGATCGATCTCTTTATACTATTGCTATTATAACGGACACAGTTCTTTCAAACTCTCATATCGGATACCTACTCTCCTGAAAACTCTTTGATACTTCATGAAGGGAAGGATCCTATGTGAAAAAAAAATTTCACCCGGTTCTCCTGAAAGTTTCAGTATAGATAGCTGTTTTTCCCAACGAAAACAAGCCATTAATAACGTTTTTACGATGGAATAACCGCTTAAAAAGTTTATTTAAAATTTTAATTAAGGAATATCTACGGTGAAGCTAAGTCAAATTTCATTATGGTCTGAAATTTTGAATGTATATTCTAAAATCCATTGGCTACAAAAGCTGCTAATACAGTTTTATTCTCTACTTTACAAAAAAAAAAAAAAATATTATATGCTCTTACTTGACCAGGTGTGGAAAATATTTTTCCCAATATTGGAAAATTCACACTTTCGGAAACAAAAACATTTTTTTTTTTAAACTGTACATTAAAGTCTTATTTCTGGTGGGTGTATAGAGGAGGGACTGTGCTACAAATGTCTTTAAATACTTTATTCAATGCTATTTGTTCTTTTCGAGATACAGTCTCTCAAAAAAAGGTCAATTTTCGAAGAAATTTCAAAATTTCCAAAGTTTGAGAGGCTGTATCTTGAGTCAAACAAATAGGTTTTAAAAATATTTTAGACAAAAGTTTTAGCTCTGTCCCTCCTCTAAATAAATATAAAAAAAAGCTTTTAATGTACAGTTTTTTAAAAAAAATTCTTCTCCGAAAGGGTATATTTTTTTCTCATTTAAAAAAAAAAAATTCAAACTGCTCTAACTTTTTTTAAAGCAGATATCAGAAAAGTTCAACATTAAAGTTGAAAAAATTGGGGCTGAGAATGCACAGGGAAGTTTTTGGGTCATTCGGACCACTGGTTTAGGACTTCTAATGGTTCTCTTTTTGAAATTTGACCCCCTCTATCTTTTAAACCTTTAGAAACTCAAAAAAACGTCAGAAATCGAAAATTTTTAGATTTAAAAAATGCATAATTGTAAATCTCAGGAAAATCGGTCAAAAAATAAAAAAAAACTTTTTATGAAATTTGATCTTCTCCATCAATCTACATAGGCTCATTAATCCTTTCTTTGCTCAGTTCCCTGATCCTGTACGTAAACGCTAGGTTCATTCATACATGCACATCACTAGTAAATTTTGGAACACACTTCCATGCTTAACGCTTTGAATCTTTGACAGGACTTTTCATCCCTGATGGAGATATATATATATATATATATATATATATATATATATATATATATATATATATATATATATATATATATATATATATATATATATATATATATATATATATATATATATATATATATATATATATATATATATATATATATATATATAAAACATTTCCCATAGGTGATACTTTTCTTCTTGTATTCCAAACTTAGTTCTACTACTGACATGTCCCGAGATGGTACAATTTATATATTTTCTCCAATTTTGTTCATCGAGACAATAAATTTTATAATTTCTCCCTTAATGTCCGTAAACTGTATGCAATTCTCTTCAGTCAAGTACTAAAAGTAGTACAAGTATTTCAGAAAAACCAACACGTGCAATCTTAAAAAAGTGAACATGAAATATATTTTAAATATTTCAATAGGAAAAATCAACAAAACCACATATTTATATATATTTATTCAAATTAAACGTAATACATTAAAATAAAATTATGTGACAAAAAAAATTAAAAAGAGAGATTACTGAATGTTTATTACTTAAAAGAATTATCTCTGTCTGCTCCTACTTCGTCGATTAGTAGCGAAATTTAAGAAATGGGCGGGCCTATGAGCTTCGTGGTAAAATTCTTTTGGAGTAGAAAGTTGAAGGTCGTATTTCATGTTTGGATCGTGCCGGACACCCATAAAGTTATAATTCCAAGAACCCTGCAATGGTGTCATAAAAAGCCCAAGAAATCTATCAGACAATAACATCTGCACCTTTTCATAGTGAGAAGGTAAATATCCTTTAGGGTTATTTCTCATATCTTTATTATTTCGTTCCCATTCAAAGCCTGATGGAGTTAATTCGTAGGCTTGAAGAGAACATGAACCGGGAGTAAATGAACAAGTTATAACGATAGTTCTATCGGTGGTCCAAGCACTGTTATCGGACATTATGGTAGCATGAGTTGTAATATCGTGAAGTGATAACTGTGTCAATTCGTTCGGCTGCGTATGTATAAAGCCTAAAGGCTCCAGTTCATTTAAATAAGCATGCAAGGGTAATTTGTGTGGTACATGTACCATTTGATGAGTTCCCCATTATGGAGGCATTACAATACAACGAATTTCTTTTACTTGAGGATTATCTGAGGGACTTACACCATAAAGATATCTAGCAATTTGGGTACGCAGATCTGATATTATGATGAACTTCTTTAAAACATTCTTCGGAAGAGTGTGAGTAAACCCAGTTTCTTTGGTGTCGTCAGATGAAACATAAATAAAGTTAGTTCTCAAATGAAGATTAGTAGCAGAAATTGCTCTTACTCACCATTCAGTTTTGCTACTAAAGGTTGCGGTTTCATAATTGCTTGTAGTAAAAGTAAATAATTTCGTCTTCCATGTTTATTAACTGTTCTTGTCGTAGTTGCAGTTAACTGAGATTGTTCCTTTGTCTGTTTCTCAATTTGCTCTCTCTGAGCAGATGGAGCACTAATTTCCATACCAAGAATAATATCCCTAATCTCAGACTGAGTAAGCGAAGAAACATTCACATTATTCTTTTTCACCATAATCTGCAAGTATAAGATCTTTAAGCTGAACTTCAACTTTTACCCATTCTTCATCTGTTAGTGATGGCCATATATGATGTGGTTCAGTAATTGTAGTTTTAACAGGTTTTAACAGAACTTTGATCCTGTCGTTATTAACATGGAAGGCTCTAAGAATCAATAAAAGCCTAGAAAATGCGGTGTAAGAAGAAATGTTTTTTCAACCAATCGTCATATAAATTAAACAAAACCATCTGAGGCTCTGTAGCTTTCAAAATTAAGTCTCCAAACTTTTCTACCTTCAAACAGGCCTGGAATGGAAGTTGGAATATTGGGGAAATCTAACAAGTGGATTTAGCATGCCTTTTAGGGTGGCAATACTGGAAGAGATCGAATTAAAGCAGCTACTTCTTCAGCAGTTTTCCATTTTGCTAACTGTCTCAAACGTTTTTGAACAGCCCATAAAGAAGTATGAATGATCTTCAAGAAAAGCTGTCAAGTACGAGGATCAAAAATGAAAATTGCACCATTGATTGGCTTTGTGGTTAAGTTTCCTTCAAAAGTCTTGTGAATAGTAACACGATATACATTTGTGACATCCACAAACCAAATAATCTGGTTTGAGAAGAGTTTCGCCATAATTTTGAGATGACAAGTATGGCTCAGTTGGTTCCGAAGAATATAACTGTAATCCCTTGCGAATACGTTCACGAAGCACATAAGGAGCAGGATTAGCCTTCATAATTTTTGCCATAGCCTGCTGGATAATTTAAAATTTTAAAAATATTTTAATTTTAATAATTTAAATATAAATAATAATTAATAATAATAATAATAATAAATATGCATGTATAAATTTAAATCAACAGACACCAGTAATTTTCAATTATTATTTAATTAGTAAATATTTTCTTGTCTCCTTCAGGATTAGAAACGAGACTCTCTCTTTCAGAAGCTGAAGTGAGAAAAGGAGAGATCAAAAACGGTGGGAAGGAAATTGTTTTTCCTTTATTCAAATGTGAAAATACAAGCAATTTTAATACATAGTATAATTATAGGGTTTTCCATTCACTGACCCCAGATATGCGATTTTACATATCAAAGTAGTGGTCATAAGATAAAATTTGCCACGAATAAACCTTAGTGTATGAGAATCATGCTGATCACAACAAGTGTTGGAAGTGATCACCATTAGCATCAAGGTGTTTCTGCACACACACTTTTCAATGTTACAAAAGGTTGCTGCCAACATATTGGAAGTCAGAGTCAATCGCCTGCCGAATGTTGTCTTTCAGCTGCATCAGGGTACATGGCTTGTTGCGATACACTTTCATTTTCAGCATGCCCATAAGAAGAAATCAGGCGGGGTAAGGGTAAGGTGTCCAAATTTCATTGGAAATAACCCGATCTTCAAAGAAGGACTAAATTTCATACATGCTGACGTTGAACGTGTGGCAAGTTTCGCCATCCTGATGACAATAACCAGTACAGGGTTCCTCGTCGTCCAATTAATATACAAACTCATTGAAAATGTTCATATACAAATTTTATCATCTTATGACCATTATTTTAATATCTAAGCGAATATCTGATGTCGAAAGCTAGTAGAACACCTTGTAGTATATTCAGAACATTGATTTTTAAAATTTTATTATGTGAGAACATAGACAGACAATACTTGAAATTAAGAGCTCATAAATTTTGATGTGGAAACAATTCTTTGGGTAATTCGATTGTGTCTTGGAGTGAATATTTGGCTCCAACTATTAAACAGATTTTCACTTTCAATAGAAGGTGGAGCAGAGAGATTTAGAAGCCAATGTAAGTAAATTAATCGGCAAAATAATAGGTATAAAACTGACGATGACTATTAATCGTCCCATCTCACACACACACACACACACACACACATATATATATATATATATATATATATATATATATATATATATATATATATATATATATATATATATATATATATATATATATATATATATATATATATATATATATATATATATATATATATATATATATATATATATATATATATATATATATATATATATATATAGTGGGAAGGTTAGAGTCCCATATGAAACCCACTAGAGTTGTGGTCAAAGGAATTGGAAAAAACAAAGGATAATGGTATTCGGCAGTGTACACATATGAATAAGAATAGCAGTTACACCCGGGGTCAGGGAATTAAAAAGAATAAAATTGAGAAGGTATAGATAGACGAGTCGAAAGAGCTCCCCTAAGAGCTATCGTATGCAACTAGAGTTCAAAAGAACAGTGTGTATTGTAATAAAAATTATTTAATGAAGTGATACAACAGTTTGACGGCAGAAAAGAGACTGGAGAGTAAGTGAGGAAAGTTAATAGGCAAAATTCATCAATTTCACCCTTTCAAAAAGGGCTGTATGAGTAAAACTATATCAGATGCGTACGAATAACGTCCTTATAGAAAGCAAGAAACTAGTGTCGTGTGAAGAACTTTACAAGATCACTCAGACCATCAAACACTTAGAAGTTTATTTAGTGAGAGAAATAATGTTATCCTTCCAAGAAAGATCACGAGAAAAAGAAATACAAAAAATATTACAAAAACCACCCAAGCTATGGGTTTTCAATGCTGTTCTAGTTGTATGAAAGATTTTGTGGAGTAGATAGATGAAGGACATGAGTTTTTGACAAATTGAAAAACCATGTTTACTTTGCCCCAATAAGAAATGCGAGAGAGAGATCAGAAATTAGTTTTTCCAAATTTTTTTCTTAACAATAATATCTACTAGTGATATTTCCCTTTTCAAATTGAGATAGTAATTATGGGTGGAGTCGTTAACATAAAAGAGGATAAGAGACAAGTGATAGAATGTAATTTCTGAAAAGCAGAAAATGAGTCAAGACATAGGAAAGAGAAAGAACCCCGAGGAACACCATTAATAGATTTAAAATATCTGCAACTACTGCTACAGAACAGCTTTAAAAGAAATCAGAGAGGTCACCGAGAGAAAGGTATTGTAGATACCGAAAGAGGGAAGTATAAAATCAAAGCTCTGTAATTACCCTATTTAAATTAACAATTAAAAGTTTTCAATACGTCTAGTACTATTTCAAAAATGTCACTGGAATGATGTAGAGGACCAAGAATCAGAAAAAAGGGAAATATCACCAGTAGATATTATTGTTAAGGAAATATTTGAAATCCTTTTAAAGGAACAAATATTAAAATGATAGGACGATAGTAAGAAGCACAGTCTAAGTGAGGGCATGCTTCTAGGAGGAAGGAAAGATCAAAGTAAACAGACAGGGCTGAAAATGCTTACCTTTAAAGGTAGGCTTAGCAAACATATATTTTAAGAACCAAAGGGAGCGATAAAATCAGGACTATACATACATCTTCTTAGTGTTAAGGTTAAAGAAAGGAATCTTGTTTAAAAGAAATTATAATATTAAGCATGAATGAGTTGGAGGGTGGTCGAGAAAGAGGATAGCTGTTACGTAGAATAAATTCAGCACTATCTGAATGAAATGTAAGTTGCATTATAATCTATCCCAAAATTGTATGTTGGCACTTTCAAAACTAAAATTTTCATTCTAAAAAGTATAAAAAGGGTTAAAAAAAGGCTCGAACAGTTTCTTAGAATGAAAATATAAGTTTTGAAGTTACCAACATACAACTCTGGGATGGATTACATATGGGCGATTTATTTACGCGTTTTTGCATTCTTGTAAAATTTAAGTAGTATCATTAGTTTCCGAGATCACAGAATCATTTTTTTTTAAAATAACGTTTTTGTCGTTTAAAATATCTAGCCAAAATTTTCAGGAACACTGTAGGAAGACCTTTTCTTTACAAATAGCCTTCAGATTTGTTGATATGTATCCCTAGAAAAAGGTTCTGACTCAAAAACTGTTGAGAAAAAAAAAAAAAATTTTTTTAAATTTTTCAAAATTATTTTGTCAATAATGTTTTTCTTGCGATACATATCAAAATATCTCTCAAATAATATTTTTAGATATAGTCCTTGTGCAGTGTTCCTGAAATTTTTGGGCGGATAGGTCAAGCGACAAGACCCTGGCCTCGAAAAATAAAAGATGAGCTGTGAAAAATAAAAAATTTCTTTACAACTCCTTCTTTTTTTGCTATAATGTTCTGTTTACTTGACCGATATAGGCCCAATTTTTTTGACAGACTGCATAAAGATATTGTCTTCAATTTATCTTCAAACAAGTTTTTGATATATACTTCTAGAAAAAAATGTTCAAGCCAAAAAATTTGAAAAACATATATATTTTTTTTTTTAAATTGTCGAAACTATTTTGACAATTTTTTTTTATGGGACCTATCTTTTAAAAATGTGTTTCACCAATTTTTTAAGTATATGTTCTTCCTGCAGTGTCTCTGGAAATTTGGGTTTGATTTCCCAAAATAAAATAAGGAGTGCCACAATTTTGGCACTACAGAAATTTTACAGGAATGCAAAAATACGTATCTCACCCAACCAATAATGAACATTCCAGGGATTTGATGGTGGTGCCTCTAACATTAAATATTCTATTCCAAAAAGAAAATAAATGAAAAAAAGTCCACGAATGTCCGAAAATACCAATACTTTTAACTTATAAATTATAAACGTGGCTATGTTAACAAAAAAAAAAAAAAAAAAAAAAAAAAAACATTCCAATTGAAAGAAAAAATAATTTATATAATTTATGAACCTATTTTTTTGTCTTTTATAACAAAATTCTCATAAGATAAAAGACAAGCTGTATTAATAATTAATTAATTAATTGTATTAATGAGTTAATAATTAATGAGTATTAATGTGTTAAGGTTGCCCACTTCAAAAGAAACAATTTCACCATTAGCTTCAAAATTTTCATTAAGTTTAAAATATCATTATGATTACAATAAAATAAAAGATCCATCGTTAATTCTCAAATTGGTATATTCTATATTTTACACTCACTTTATCTGTACTATTACCAATAGAACAATGATATAAGAAAAATTTCCTATTCCTATACTTCGATTTTTAAATAAAACAAAGTACAACCTAAAAGTTAAAAAGCATAATTTAATTTTTAATTTTAAAATAAAGGTAAAATTCAACGTACTTTAACAGGTTGTCCAGGAGGACAATGTTCTCTGGACCATGTCTTGACCAAGGGAATGTCAATAGCTCTTCTCATTTTGCCTGATCGCATATTGAAGGGTCTTGGGAGCCCAGAGTAAGGCAATTCCATTAGCAGTTTTGTCAGTATACAATTGCCACTCTTTTAATATTGGTTCCATTTCATCCTCAAGTTCAAAGTTCTCTTTAAAAAAAAAAATAAAATAAATTCAAAATATTCTATTACAGCTACAAGCATTTGAACATCTAGGCAAATTATAAATTTACAAGCAAATTTCAAATTACCAAGTCTGTATGACAATTATATATATATATATATATATATATATATATATATATATATATATATATATATATATATATATATATATATATATATATATATATATATATATATATATTATATTATATATATATATATATATATATATTTTTTGATTTTTTAAAAAAATCAAAAAAATCAAAAAATCAATGATTTTTTTATTTTTTTGATTTTTTGATTCTTTTGATTTTTTAAAAAATAATAAACCTGTTTTTTTTTTATTTGTTTTATTTTGTCATATTTTTTGATACATAATGATATAACAGATATATTAGTTCCTTCTTACTGTGTTAAAAAACTTTAAAGTAGTTTATATATTAGAAATATAACTTCCTTAATATTTGGTTCAAGATTTCATATAGGGTAATACAAGAATCTGATCTTCATTAATATAATTTATCCAATATAGAACTGTTAGAGTTTAGAATTCCTAATATATATTCAATCAAATCTTCAACAAAATTTTATTGAGCTTTAATCTAATGCAATTTGAGGTTATAGACAAAAGAGAAAAGACAATTCCTTTTAATTTTCAACCATTTAAATTTTTATACAACATTATAAGAAAACAATATTCCTCTATATAAATTATAAAAGAAAGAAAATTTAAGCACTTTTGATGCATAATCATTAATCCATAAATTAAATAATAACTTCATATATATATATATATATATATATATATATATATATATATATATATATATATATATATATATATATATATATATATATATATATATTGCAAGTTATGTATTTAATTTATGGATTAATGATTATGCATCAAAAGTGCTTAAATTTTCTTTCTTTTATAATTTATATAGAGGAATATTGTTTTCTTATAATGTTGTATAAAAATTTAAATGGTTGAAAATTAAAAGGAATTGTCTTATATATATATATATATATATATATATATATATATATATATATATATATATATATATATATATATATATATATATATATATAATATATATATTATATTTATAATAATATTTTCAAGTTATGTATTTAATTTATGGATTAATGATTATGCATCAAAAGTGCTTAAATTTTCTTTCTTTTATAATTTATATAGAGGAATATTGTTTTCTTATAATGTTGTATAAAAATGTAAATGGTTGAAAATTAAAAGGAATTGTCTTTTCTGTTTTCTCTTTTGTCTATAACCTCAAATTGCATTAGATTAAAGCTCAATAAAATTTTGTTGAAGATTTGATTGAATATATATTAGGAATTCTAAACTCTAACAGTTCTATATTGGATAAATTATATTAATGAAGATCAGATTCTTGTATTACCCTATATGAAATCTTGAACCAAATATTAATGGAAGTTATATTTCTAATATATAAACTACTATAAAGTTTTTTAACACAGTAAGAAGGAACTAAATATCTGTTATATCATTATGTATCAAAAATATGACAAAATAAAACAAATTAAAAAAAAAAAAAAAAGTTTTATTATTTTTTAAAAAATCAAAAAAATCAAAAAAATCAAAAAATCATGATTTTTTCATAAAAAATCAATTGATTTAATCAATGATTAAATCAATATAATCAATATATATATATATATATATATATATATATATATATATATATATATATATATATATATATATATATATATATATATATATATATATATATATATATATGAACCGACCGGGGCCTCGGCCAACCCCGGCTAAAAATCAGAGAAAACCGGGGTTTGCCAGCCAGTGCCACTTTTTTTCCTTTTTTTTTTTTTTTTTTTTTTTTAAATTTTACCCTTTTTCAAAAGAACGACGGGGCCAAACCACTTTTTGGAATGATCTGAAAGTTGGATTATTTATTCAAAATTCTATGGGCTACAAAAGCTTCTAATAGACATTTGTTCCCAGAGTTATAGAAAAAATGTTATAAGCCAAAAACTGACCAACTATCGAAAAAAATCAACCTTTTCGGAAAAAAAAATTTTTTAAAAAAAAAAAAAAAAAAAAAATATAACATTTCTTATTTTTGGTGGATGTATAGAAGAGGGGTGGGGTTACAAATTTCTCTATATACTTTATTCGATGCGATTCGTTGGTTTCGAGATATAGCCTTCAAAAAGGTCCATTTTTGACTAATTTCAAGAATTTCCAAAGTTTGAGAAGCTATATCTCGCTTCAAACAAATAGCATTTAATAATGAACTAAATAAATGTTATTGCCCTGTCCCTACAATATCCACTGATAAAAAAATTACAAGGTATTAGGTAATAATTATTTCCTCCAGAAGGGTACTATTTTTGAAAAAAAAAATTTCAAGTGCTTATAACTTTTTTCTAGACGTGATATCAAAAATCTATTTCCATCAATGCAAGAAATTGGGGCTAAGATTATTAAGTTAAATTTTCAGCTCATGTGGACCAGTGGTTTGACCCAGTTATTCATTTTTTTTCAAGTTTGAGTCCAAATGACTTTCACACCGTTATAGACTCAAAAATTGCTACAAATCAACTCAGAACTTGGTGAAAAAAGGCTTATACCTTGAAAATTTCAGCTCAATCAATCAAATATTAATAAAAAAATTCAAACAAAATATAAGAAAATTAAGATTTTTTTTCCTTTTCTGTTTCTTTTGACCGCTCCTTTTCTGCTAGTGAATGTTCATCTTTGTGTTTTGATTTTAGATACTCCATAAAGATTTGGTTGAAATTTTTTTACTTGTGGCACCCGGAGGTTCTCTTCTAATTTTCTGACTGCAGATGTTACATTTAGCCATTTCGAGCCTATCCTGAAACATTGTAAAGTACTCCAATACTGCAGAAGCTGATCTTTTAGCCATATTGACTGAAAGTATAAACAAAATAATAATTTTTAAATAATGTAGCTAAATGATACAAGTTTGATACATAACAATAAAATAACAATGATATGTATAAATACAGGTTAAATTGATAATTTTATATTTTACATTTTTTCAAACTTTATCTTAGGGTCTTACCTAGGAAAACCTGTTGAATCACTATTATGAATTAGAAATTTTTTTTTTTTTAATTTTTGTACTTTTCTTTAAACTTTTACTATACAAAACTGTAATTTTTTGAAAATTTTTCGGAGAAAATGCATTTAATCATTAATATAAGTGAATGTTGGCTATTCTACTCCTTCCTTACAATTAAATAAGCCTTAATTAAATTTATATTAAATTTAAATTTCAGTGCTTTTGACCTCTTTACAAATTTTTAGGCAAGCCCGGCCAGAACCCGGCCAAATTCCAGCCCCGGTCGGTCTATATATATATATATATATATATATATATATATATATATATATATATATATATATATATATATATATATATATATATATATATATATATATATATATATATATATATATATATATATATATATATATATATATATATATATATATATATATATATATATATATATATATATATATATATAGTTTTTAAATCTCCTCAGGTGGAGAAAGGCCAAATGCCTAAATTTAAAGCAGATTCAAATAAAAAATCCACATTACCCAATACACAACAATTTAAAGTATCGACATAGGGAAAATTTGAAGAAGGAAGTGTTTAAGAATTTGGCAGTACAACAAAAGTATGAATTTGGAATCAGAGAAATAGAAAAAGAAAAATTGAGACTATGTGAAAAGACGAGTTACACGAGCTCTCCTTTAATGAAGGTGGCATCTAACAAGACTGCTCTCAAGATCACTGTCCATTGTAATAACAATAATATAACTATTTATGCAACAGTTCAAAATCATATTTTTTTCAAATGTGAATAAGTTAAATGGATAACCACACAGGAACACACACAAAAATGACCTTTCAGAGCTCACACAATGTTTCATTTTACCTTTTGTTTGCAACTAGGCAATGAAAATTACATACAAATATCAGTTTTTCGGGTTCTGCAACCTATTGCCCAAAACAACTTTGAAATCTATCCCATTAAGTGCAAACTAATTTTGAGTTATCATTAAAGAATTTTTTTTTTTTAAATTAAAACATGAATTTGTTTAAAATTGAAAAAAGAAGGAAACATAAAATTCTTAGTAAAAGAAACTTGGATGAAAGAGTGAAATCTTCAATGGTCTTTGAAAAACATTTTTATGAAGATGTTCAAAATAACAATGATCATTTATAAGTTGATAATGATAATGAAGATTACCATTAACAGGAAATATAGGCAACGCCATAGGAACAGTGTTACTTTATGCCATTTTATTCAACTAGAATAACTTTTCTGCTAAAAGTGAGAGTCCAATTTAAAAAAAAAAAAAAAAAGTTTAATTTTTTACTGATTTTTATTAAATTTCAACACACTGAAAAATTCGATTTTTGACGTTTTTCGGTATCTATAACGGTTTGAAAGTTTCTTGGAATATTTACCCTTCATAAAAATGAATAGAAGTGAAAAACCTTTGGTCAAAATGACCTGAAATTTAATTTGTATATTCACAGTTCCAATAACTACAAAATTAACGTGGCGATTTTTTTATATCTACTATAGAAAAAAAGTTATATGCCCTTAAATGTCCAACTGCAAAAATTTATTTTTGAAATTTTGGAAAATTTACTCTTCCAAAAAAAAAGAAAAACTACAAGTAAGACATTTCTCATTTTTGGTGGGTGTATAGAGGAGGTACAGGGCTACAACTTTTTCTCAATACATCATTCAATTTTATTTGTTGTTTTCGAAATATACCCTCTCAAATTTTGACAATTTAAAAAAAATCAAAATTTTCAAAATTTGAGAGGCTATATCTCATAAAGAACAAATAGCATTGAATGATGTATTGAGAGAAAGTTGTAGCCCTGTACCTCCTCTATACACCCAAAAATGAAAAAAAATTCACGTTTTTTTTTTTTTTTTTTTTCTGAAAGGGCAAATCTCCAAAATTTAAAATAAATTTTTAACAGTTGGACATTCAAGAGCATATAACTTGTTTTTCTAAAGCAGATTTAAAAAATCGCCATGTAGCGTTTGTAGCTACTGGAACTGTGAATATAAAGTTAAATACCAGTGGTTTGGCCCGGCTATTGACTTTTTTCTGGGGTAAATTTTCTCGAAATCTTTCAAACCGTTATAGCTACAGAAACACGTAAAAAATTATGTTTTTCTTAGATTGTTGAAATGCATAGACACTACATTTGAAATTAATAGGTCAAGTATTAAAAAAAGTGATTTTGAAATAGGACCCCCCCCCTTTTTAAAAGGATAAAAAGGGCGTAGTGCCAAGTCATCAAGAAATAAGGACTGCTCATTCTATAGAATTATTGGTCAATTGAAATGAAAATTCTTCAGCATTTCTATAAAAAGCTGTTACGAGAATCGAAATATGGGATTACCAGTAGGATCAAGATAATTCTTCAATTAATGAGGCTAAAATAAAAGCTTTGACGTTAGTTACATTCCCAGGATCCACAGTTTATTTAGGATTGGACTAAATATCTGGTACAATCGCTTGTAAAAATCGTGTTATCAAACTAACTTTGAATAAAAGTTTATTATAGCTATAATTTTTATTTCATTCAGATTTTTCAACATTAAAGAAAAAAAAGGCTTAATATTATAAGTTATTAAATGTGAACAATAATTAAAAACTAATACATTTATATTACTTACTTCATCATCCTCATCATCTGGAAGCGTTACTTCTCCTTTGACAGTATTACGATGAGAAATGGGATTAAGAAGGGGATCAAAATAAAAATCTGGCAGATCAGGATCTTCCGTTTTGATATAGATAACAGTCGGAGTATGATACCAAATAAGATGAACGCACTGTGGCATATTGTTATAAGGATAAGGAAATGAAATTCTGTATTCTGTCCTGACCTGATGTCCTACTAGGATTTTATTGATGTCATTGAATTCATTCCAATTTTCGTCAAGAAAATTTTGATATTTAATCAAAGGTTCAAACTTTGGCCCTCTTGGCAACGCCAAGTTCAATGCCTGAAAGATAACACAATTTTAATTATTAAAACAACAGAAATTAGTTTACAGGGAAATCATATATATATATATATATATATATATATATATATATATATATATATATATATATATATATATATATATATATATATATATATATATATATATATATATATATATATATATATATATATATATATATATATATATTTTGATAACCACTATGATAAATCAACCGTGGAATCATTATTTATAATTTATTAACTGCTAGTAATGTTATAATTTCGAGAAATCGAACCCGGGCCCAAAAGATGCAAGTCCGTTGTGT
>SEYY01015757.1:0-5000 GCA_009176605.1 Armadillidium nasatum | reverse complement strand
CTCTCAAACTTTAGGAATTTTTGAAATTTGGCCAAAAATGGACCTTTTTGAAGGCTATATCTCAAAACCAACGAATGTCATCGAATAAAGTACATAGAGGAATTTGTAGCCCCACCCCTCCTCTATACACACCAAAAATAAGAAATGTCATAGTTGTATTTTTTTTTTTTTTAAATTTTGTCTGAAAAGGTGGATTTTTTTAGTTCAAAAAAAATTTTTTTTTTCTATAGTTGGTCAGTTTTTGGCTTATAACATTTTTCCTATAACTCTGGGAACAAAAGTCTATTAGAGACTTTTGTATCCCATTTAATTTTGAATAAATACTCCAATTTTCAGCTCATTCTAAAAAGTGGTTTGGCACCGCATTCAATTAAAAAAGGGTAAAATTTCAAAAAAAAAAAAAAAAAAACTTTAACCGTAATAGACTCGGAAAAACGCTAGAAATGACTTTTCTTACCGGTAAAAAATCTATATAACTGAAAGTTTCAGTAGAATCGGCTGAAAAATAAAAAAAAAAAAAAAAATTTAAGTATAATTTGCCATTTTAACCCCGGCCGGCAACCCCGGTTTTCCCTGATTATTGGCCGGGGTTGGCCGGGGCTGGGGCCCCGGTCGGTTCATATATATATATATATATATATATATATATATATATATATATATATATATATATATATATATATATATATATATATATATATATATATATATATATATATATATATATATATATATATATATATATATATATATATATATATATATATATATATATATATATATATATATATATATATATATATATATATATATTATATATATATATTTAAATAAAAAAATTTTAAAATGATTTCTTATCATTGAAAAAGAATATTGATTTACTAATACTGGACAACTCTGGGCTGTAAAATACAAAATTTACACTTACAATTTACACTGACAATTCCATTCTGCAATGTCACTTAATAGTTGATATTGCATTTTCCTTCAAGAATTTGACTTCAACCTTTTCTTTTTCACTTCCCTCATCATGACTAAAAACTCTTAAGACCTTACACCAACAGTAAACTGGTTTCGGGTTTCAATAATATACAGCATAATATTTATTCACAAATTTTTCTGTTAACTTTTGGTATAACTGCCTTTTTTATTTTTATTAATTTTTTTTTCCTATACCAGCTGTCTGTGTTTCTTCTTTCACTTACATCTAACTCAAACTCTTCCAAACTTACTTCATCAGTACTGGTTGTGAGTGAGAGTGTGATACTACAGGTGAGCTTTCATTTTCATAACACTTTCAATTTCTTTTTTTTCATTTTAGTTAGTTTAGAAATGGATGGGATTGGTTTAGGTGTTTATTTATACTCTCACTTTTCTTTTTCAAACCCTGCTCTTCTCTTTCCTTTATGTTTTGCAAACATCGTTTGTGGGTTAAAATTTTTGCCTCAATATTTATAACTACATGAGACTTTGGGTTTTCGATTAACTCTTTTTCCCTTGACTCTAAAATTTCTTCCAAAGTTTTCACTTCACTAACAAAAAAAATATATGAAAATGAAACTTTAAATCCTTTTGGGGCTCCTAATTGTAATTCTTCAACCATACTTTCAGTAGATGTATTTTTTTTGGACATTACATTCTAAAGGAATATCATTCACTGTTTGCCCAGAAAGAAAACTAGTTCTAGTCCTTCTCAAATGATTTTCATCTGTACTTTGATCTGCCTTATAGCTATATCTGCATTATTCATATCCCCACTTCCTAATTGCCATAAATCTCTCCTTTTTTATTTACAGTCTACCACCACTCACGGGCAGAGCCCTTTTCAAGCATCAAAGATGCCATCTGCTCTTCTGCAACTTCTACATTAAGCCTACTTTCGACACACCTTGAAACCTTTTCGGGCAACTGTGGAGTATTGTTTTCTTTTATTAGCCTCCCTCTTACTATTCATGCATTATAAATGTGTATCTTTATTAGATCCAACCCTGTAACATCATATTTTTCAGCATTAACTTGGTAGATACCATTTGCTCTAAAGTTGGATAGTGTGTGATGAAAATGATCAATCAATTTAAAAAAAACTTTGTGGCTCAAAAAATCTCCAGGTATTTTCCATTGGAGAAAATTGAATGGAGTAGTTTTCAAAAAAAAAATCTTATGCATTAATGAACAAACATTATGAAAGGTGTCTGAAAATATGAAATGATCTTTGTATATGTCAGGGTTGATAGAAATCTCTAACATTTGCTAAAACCAACAGTACATATATGTCTCTTTCTTCATATGCTTCTTTTAAGTAGCATTCATTTTGCAAATGTTCAGTATAAATATATTATAAATAGAAAATATATTTAGGAAAAAAAAATAAAAAATAAACTAAAAAAATTTACAGATTAGATTATAACGAATGAAAGACAGTATATCAGAAAAGGGCAATAATAAAACGAAATCTGAGAGCATTGATGTTCAAATTAATTTTTAAAAAATTAATTGTTCAGTGAACTTTTAAATTTTTCCTTAATGTGAACTCTTCTAATAATTCATATTTATTTAAATTTCTTGTAAATTTATTTGTCATCCTTCATGTTGAGTCAAACGTTGCACACAAAATATTTCTTTTTAAATACTTACAATAAAATAAAAAAAAATTTGGTTATTTGAAGACTACACAAAAAAATACATGTAGGAGAAGAGTTAAAAATGAAAAGTATGTACAAAATGTACACGTCATATTGCCTATGCTATTAGAGTCTAAAGAAATAATCATGTTTAACATTCTCAATATTGTATAAAAACAAAACAAAACAATACCTTATAAGCATTTGATTCATAACTGAAAAATACTTTTTGTAGTTTGTTTAGATGTAAGGGGATTGGTTTAAGTATTGCTTTTATACTCACTCTTCTATATACCTTGCAAACAATGTTTGTGTTAAATTTGTTGTTTGAATTTATAAAATAAATGGATATATAATTTATTTAATTTTATACAATGAAATGTATTTATGCAATACAATTATATGTACGGAATCTTTTAATTTTTATTTTTCTAGCAAGGTCACAGTGCGTGGCATGAGTCACTGCTCTCCAAGCTCCCCTCCTTTGGGTTTCCTCCTTCTCTTTGCTTACTTATGTCTAGCTTTCTTTCTAATCGTTCCATTTCGGCTGTTGTTGATGGTGCGACTTCTTCTTCCTTCTCTGTCAATAGTGGTGTTCCTCAGGGTTCTGTCTTGTCTCCTACTCTATTCCTACTTTTCATTAATGATCTTCTCAGTTGCTCTTCTAACCCTATCCATTCATATGCCGATGACTCGACCCTCCATTCTTCTACTCATTTTAAATCTGCTCCCTCCTTTGCATCTAGAGTTGCCTCTCGTCTTCATCTTTCCGATTCCATTCTTGCAGATCTGGATAGAATTTCCCAGTGGGGTCGTCTCAACCTTGTGAAATTCAACTCTTTAAAAACTCAACTTCTAGAAATCTCCCTCTCAAAGACACCTCCTAACTTTTCTATTTCTTTCGACGGTTCTCCCGTCTCTCCTGTTGAATATTCTTGGCCTTAACATAAACAAAAAAATGTCTTGGAAACCTCACCTCACAATGGTTGCTCTCTGACTCAAGACCTACCCACAATAAAGAATGTTATTCTTTATTTTACTCAAGAAATAACAATTAAAATTATGTTCAAAATATACTCCTTCCTTTCAGAAAAGTTTCATATACATAAGAAAAATTAAGATAAAAAAAAAAAAAAAAAAAAAAAAAAAAAAGGAAAAAAATTTGTTTTGGGATATTTAATCATCATCGACATCGGCATATTTTATCGCAATCATTGTCAATTTTCTGTTGATTAATTTACTATATTGTCTTATAAATCTCTCTGCTCTACTTTCTCCTATTAAGAGTGAAATGCTGTTTGGCAGTGTGGCCAAATATACACTCCAATACGAACTCGAATCACCACAGAAAAATTGGAAAAATGATTGTTTCTGCGTCAGAATTTAACAGCTCTAATATTACATTACTAGAATTTTGCATGTCTTAATATTAAATTTTCCCACTGAGCTTATGAGATACAAAAGGTACTGGTCATACGTTAATTAAATTTGCATATGAACATTTTCAACGATTTCATAAATCATTTGTATGACAAGGAACTCAATACTGCATATTTTGAGCAGGATGGAGTAAATTATCAAATGACCACCATTAGCATCGAGTCCTTTCTTGAAGGAAAGGATGGGTCAATTCCAAGGGATTTTGGTAGCCAAGGTTACCTGATCTTAGAAGCGCTAAATTTCTTCCTATGAGACATGCTGAAAGGGAAAGTGTATTGTAACAAGCTACGTACTCTTGTGCAACTGTAATACAACATTCGGCAGGCAATTAACACTGTTACTCCCAATATAGTGGTGGCAACATTCTGCAACATGGAAAAGCACATACACACATGCCTTGATGCTCACTTTCAACACTTGTGATTTCAGCAAAATTCTCACACACACACACCAAGGACTGTTCATGACAAATTTTATTAACTTATGACAACTAATCTCCTATTTATAAGCACACATCTGGGGCCGAGAGCAAATCTGACACACTGTATTATACTAAATATTAAAATTATATTTCATTACACATTTGAATAAAGAAAAGATAATTTAATTCTTGTGTGTTACCAAAGTATTTAAATTAATTAAAATTTTTAACAAAAAAAACATTTTCAATTTGATAAAAAAAAATATTCTAAATCGTAAAAAAAGGAAACGCATAGAATCGTCTTTGAGCTCTGGAGTTTCATCGGGTGCTCAGTTAGGGCTTTTTGAAGAAGGGGAAAAACCATTGGATGCTAGTAAAGCTAAGTAAGAACTATTATTATTATTATTATTATTATTATAGTTTTAGAATTAATTATTATCTTAAATTAAACTTAAAGAGAGAAAATCTATGACCCTTTATTTATTCCCTTTTCTTTAACTAGCATCTTTTTATTATAC
>SEYY01015755.1:10000-15000 GCA_009176605.1 Armadillidium nasatum | reverse complement strand
ATATATATATATATATATATATATATATATATATATATATATATATATATATATATATATATATATATATATATATATATATATATATATATATATATATATAATGAAAATATTCGGAGCATTATCCATAGAGTTTTCAAATAAAATCTTTTTAATAAAATCTAATGTTAATATTACAGAAAATAAATTAATTTAGTAATTAGTAATTAATTAAAAAATACTACTTAATAAATGTTCAATCTCACAACCCCTCACTGGTCTGGGGTTATAGAAGACAAGAAATGTTCGCATGCCATGCATTTATATCTTCAAAATTCTATGATGCAACCCTCCATTTCTTCTTAAATTTAATATTTGGTACTTCAAAAAAAAAAAAAAAAAAATATATATATATATATATATATATATATATATATATATATATATATATATATATATATATATATATATATATATATATATATATATATATATATATATATATATATATATATATATAAACACAGAAAAACAGAGATATACAAAGACAGGCAGACAGACAAAATACATTAGTGACGTAAGCGACAGTGACATAATAGTCATGCTAGCAAAGAGACTTAAGACTTTAAAAGTGACAATAACTAATCAAAAAATTTTACTACCACCAAGACCATAAAAAATATGAGTAGCGTCAATCTATTCTTAAAAGTTTGAAAATAAATTTCCGAATTTTTGAATTTTTTTTTTTTTTTTTTTAAATAGAAGTTTTCGAGGCTGAAATTCAGGTTTTTTTTTTTTTTTTTTTTTGTGGTTTAAAAAATTAAAAAAATTTTTTTTTTTTTAGAGCTTTACTTATATCGTTAGCGTTACTTTTATGGTTTTTATTATAGACATTTTAGTATTTTTATAGCAGTCATATATATATATATATATATATATATATATATATATATATATATATATATATATATATATATATATATATATATATATATATATATATATATATATATATATATATATATATATATATATATATATATATATATATATATATATATATATATATATATATATATATATATATATATATATATATATATATATATATATATATATATATATATATATATATATATATATATTATATATATATATATATATATATATATATATATTATTATATTTATTATATATATATATATATATATATATATATATATATATATATATATATATATATATATATATATATATATATATATATATATATATATATATATATATATATATAACTTTAACTGAAGTTGTACATATAATTCTGAAATTGAGTGGAAGGAACAACGCATAAATCAAAACATTCCATCCAAGTTTAAATCCAAAGTTTTCAATTAAGATCTTGACTGAAAATCTTGGTCTATTGATGTAGAAATCTGAGAGAAGAGCTTGCAGGTTAAATTCAAAGAGTGAAGACTTATTTGACTGATTTTTGGGTGTTCAAATAATTATTGCTCTTTAAATAGATTGGTCAGCACTTATATTGTTGTGATTAAATTGTTACACAGAGATCAAATAAGTAGATAACATTGATATGATTAGATAGTATATTAATAGGAAAACAAACTGTGGTTAAATTGTTAAATTAAGTTCAGATGGTTAGACAGAGGTAAATTGGTTGTTTATAATTTAATTTGGTAGAGAGCTTTCAAATGGGTGGACATATGCTTAATTGTAAGTAAGAAACCAAATGATTTTGCATAGAAAGAAATGATTAGAAAGCATCCCATAGTTATTACCATATATAGGTAGATAGTTTCAAATGGGGAGATCTTTTAAATAGTTAAACTTTTCTCAAATATGCAGACATATGTCAAATATTTAAATAGTGATCAAGAGGCTAAAAATAGTTGAAATAATTTGACAGCATTGAAATAGTTGACAAGAGTTCAAATGAATAGAAAGCTTTGAAATAGCTAAACAGTGTTCAAATAAACAGAGTTATTAACATATGTGACAGAGATGTCAGAGATCTAGTGGTTGAAATAGTTAAAAAGCATCCCAATTAACTGTTGTTAAATTATTAGACAGAGATCAATCAAGTAATTAGACAATATTGAAATGATTAAACAGGTATTGCAAAAGTCCAGAGAGTTCAACTGGTCGAACAGCAATCAAATTGTTAGATAACTGTCATATATATTATGGTCTAGTGGTTAGGTATCACACATATATTGTGGTTAACTATTAGCACATATATAGTTGGGATAGGCCTAGCAAGCCACCAACTGATTGCCTTGCTCAAGAAACTCATGTCTTCGTTCGAGAAAGCTGACAGGTGCTAACACCTACAGGAGTATGGTGTGTGCGTGTGAGATAACTGTCACATTACTGAAGGTTTATTCAACTGCTTAGACATAATGTTGAAATTGTTAGGAAGCTTTCAAAGAGACTGAAAAGGATCAAGATATTAGGCAAATGGGAAATGAGTAGACAATATTCAAAAAATAGAAAACTATAAAGTAGTTTGGCAGTGATCAACTGGGTAGACCGAGTAAAAAAACTGTTGAATTTTTAAATAGAATAATTCTGCAAATGTCAGATTAGTAGACAATTGTCAAACAGATAGACAACAGTGATATTATTCCATGTCTCCAGGGCAATTCAAACTGTTTGGCAGTTAGACAACTTTAAAACTAAAAACAGTGAATGTATGTATATATATATATATATATATATATATATATATATATATATATATATATATATATATATATATATATATATATATATATATATATATATATATATATATATTAATTTTATATCTTTCGCTATTTTACTAAAGTAATTTTCTTATTCAATATTTCTTTTGTTTGAGGTTCAAAAAAAAATTTTTTTTTAAAAAAGAAAAATCTTTAATTTCGAATCTGAGAAAAAAAGATCTATTTTACTTTGAAAAATTTGAACAATAAGGAATGCGATTGGGGGAATGGAAGAGATGAAGAAAATTTGGGGGGAGGGGAGGAATTTGTGGAATTGAATTAGTGGAGGAATATTGTGGTTGGTGATGGAAGGGACTTACGAAGTTATCGAAGAGAAAGAAATTCAATCTTCAACTTATTTATTATATTAATATTTACTTTTTTGAAGCCATTTTTTATTTTACCCTTTGTTACTAACTTAATTATATGTATATATATATATATATATATATATATATATATATATATATATATATATATATATATATATATATATATATATATATATATATATATATATACATACAGTATATATATGTAATGAAATATTCGGAGTATTATCCATAGAGTTTTCAAATAAAATCTTTTCAATAAAATCTGGTGTTAATATTACAGAAAATAAATTAATTTAGTAATTAGTAATTAATTAAAAATACTACTTAATAAATGTTCAATCTCACAACCCCTCACTGGTCGGGGGTTACAGAAGACAAGAAATGTTCGCATGCCATGTATATATCTTCAAAATTCTATGATGCAACCTTCCATTTCTTCTTAAATTGAATATTTGGTACTTCAAAATATATATATATATATATATATATATATATATATATATATATATATATATATATATATATATATATATATATATATATATATATATATATATATATATATATATATAAACACAGAAAAACAGAGATATACAAAGACAGACAGACAGACAAAATACATTAGTGACGTAAGCGACAAAGTGACATAAAAGTCATACTAACAAAGAGACTTAAGACTTTAAAAGTGACCATAACTAATCAAAAATTTTTTACTACCACCAAGACCATAAAAATATGAGTAGCGTCAATCTATTCTTAAAGTTTGAAAATAAATTTCCGAATTTTTTTGAATTTTTTACTTTTTTTTTTTTTTTTTTTTTTTTTTTTTTTTTTTTTAAATAGAAGTTTTCGAGGCTGAAATTCAGATTTTTTTTTTTTTTTTTGTGGTTTAAAAAATTTAAAAATATTTTTTTTTTTTTTTTTTAGAGCTCACTTATATCGTTAGCGTTACTTTTATGGTTTTTATTATAGACATTTTAGTATTATATATATATATATATATATATATATATATATATATATATATATATATATATATATATATATATATATATATATATATATATATATATATATATATATATATATACATATATACATATATATATATATATATATATATATATATATATATATATATATATATATATATATATATATATATATATATATATATATATATATATATATATATATATATATATATATATATATTATATATATATATATATATATATATATATATATATATATATATATATATATATATATATATATATATATATATATATATATATATATATATATATATATATATATAATATATATATATATATATATATATATATATATATATATATATATATATATATATATATATATATATATATATATATATATATATATATATATATATATATATATATATATAACTTTAACTGATGTTGTATATATAATTCTGAAATTGAGTGGAAGGAACAACGCATAAATCAAAACATTCAATCAAAGTTTAAATCAAAAGTTTTCAATTAAGATTTTGACTGAAAATCTTGGTCTATTGATGTAGAAATCTGAGAGAAGAACTTGCAGGTTAAATTCAAAGAGTGAAGACTGATTTGACTGATTTTTGGGTGTTCAAATAATTATTGCTCTTTAAATAGATTAGTCAGCACTTATATTGTTGTGGTTAAATTGTTAGACAGAGATCAAATAAGTAGATAACATTGAAATGTCTAGATAATATCTTAATAGGAAATGAAACTGTGGTTAAATTGTTAGACTAAGTTTAGATAGTTAGATAAAGTTGAAATTTTAATACAGAGTCGAATTAAGTAGAAAACTTTTAAATAGGTGGATGTGTGCAAATTGTTAGACAGAAATCAAATGATCAAACAAAGGTGAATTCGGTAGAAAACATACAGTA
>SEYY01015755.1:0-5000 GCA_009176605.1 Armadillidium nasatum | reverse complement strand
GAAATCTGTATGAGATTAAATCTATAAGAGATGAGGTCTATATGAGATGAGATCTATAAGAGATGAGGTCTATAAGAGATGAGGTCTATATGAGATTAGGTTTATATGAGATGAGAAAAAATAATGTTAAAAAAATGAAAATTAGAATAAAGATTCGAATGTTGCAAAAATTGATAAAGACAGACGACCGTAAAAAAAAAAAAAAAAAAAAATATATATATATATATATATATATATATATATATATATATATATATATATATATATATATATATATATATATATATATATATATATATATATATATATATATATATATATAAGTAAATAAATTTAATTTTATTTTTTTAAAAATTAAAATTTTTAAATTTTAAAGAGAACAATAAAATGTTAAATAAATAATAAAAAATAAAGCAATAAATAATAAATCAAATATAAAAAATTAGGTTGGCATTTCGGAGCAATATTTCATATAATTTTTCTTTATTTGAAAAGTTGGCACTGCTATTTGGCCCTCTTTAACAGTTGGCACTATCCTTTTGTCTCTTTCTGATCAGTGGCACTGCTCTTTGACCCTCTCTTAACAATTGGCACTGCTCTTTGGCCCTCTTAACAGTTTGCATTGCTCTTTGAGACTCTCTTAAAGGTTGGCTCTCTCCTTTTGGCTCTTCCTGATCAGTGGCACTCTCGGCTTGACCTTCTATGCTCATTTTTTATATTAATTGTCATCATTATTTTTTCCAGTTGTTTTGTTCTTAATACTTCTTTTTTTCTTCTTTTTTATTTAGGTTATTTTTTTATTTATTTTTATTTATTTTATTTTTTTTTTTTTTTGGCACCATCTGTCCCTCTTGGCACGTAATTTAAATGCAGATTTAAGTTCATTTTATGCTTTAGGGTTTATTATATCGGTTTGAAGTAACCTTTCAATCACTAACAAAAATATAAAAACGTAGACCTCCATGCAAGAGAGAATCACCTCAGTTATATGTTCAGTTCAGTAGGAGGAACCTATTTTTTTAACTGATGCAGAAATCATCTAAGAGAAATAAGTAATAGAATGTAGACCTCCATGCAAGAGAGAATCACCTCAGTTATATTTTCAGCCCAGTAGAAGAAGCCCTATTTTTTTAACTGATGCAGGAATCATCTAAGATAAATAAGTAATAGAATGTAGACCTCCATGCAAGAGAGAATCACCTCAGTTATACTTTCAGCCCAGTTAGAAGAAGCCCGTTTTTTTTTAACTGATGCAGGAATCATCTAAGAGAAATAAGTAATAGAATGTAGGCCTCCATGCAAGAGAGAATCACCTCAGTTATACTTTCAGCCCAGTAGAAGAATCCCGTTTTTTTTTTTAACTGATGCAGAAATCATATAAGAGAAATAAGTAATAGAATGTAGGCCTCCATGCAACGTGGAAACCCCTTTTTTTTATTTTATTTTTAACTGAAGCATCTAACAGAAATATCTAAATTTAAAGAAGCATTGGCTTAGTTCAAACCTTTGATATTTAGGAAGTGTTGTTTAAGGATGAAGAACAAACTCCCTCTTTAATCTGTCACCAACAGAGTAAATACAAAAAAAAAAAGAATACCTTTGACTCACATATGTGTACGCATGACTATGCATAACGTACAAGTGTACATGAGCATATGTTCAATTTCCTAATATAACCTTCCCTTTAAGAAATGGATGGATTGATGGGATTGATGGATCTTTTCTGATCTTCTTGTCAGATTCTGAAGATTCTGAATTGGATAAAAATAAAAACCTTTGCAATTATGTTTTTTTTTTTTGGGGGGGGGGGAGCAATAAAAATTTGAGTTAGCAATAAAGGAAAGTAAAAAAAAACAACCTAAATCAAAAAGAAAAAGAGAACAATAACAAAGAAAACAAAAAAACAAAGAAAAACTATTTATAGTTTTATAAAGTTTCGGGCAATGTTTTGATAGAGAGAGAGAGAAAAGGAAAGAAGATAACGAATGAATTACAAAAAGAAAGGAAGTGAGAGGAATTAGAAAAAGAAAAAGAGAGGGAAATAGAAAAAGAAGGAAAGAGAGGGAGGAAATTAGAAAAAGAAAGAGACGGAAATTAGGAAGAGAAGAGATAGATTTACAACAAGAAAGAAAAATGGAAGAAGAGGAGAAAAATAGATCAAGATGAGGAAAAAAAATACTTGTAAATTAAGAATCGTGAAAAACTGTCCATTCAAGGGGGGTGAATTGCCCTTCAAGAGAGATTCAATCCCTGAAAAGGAAGAATCTGAGAAGAAAAAGAAATTAGATAAAGAACAAAAAGTTAAAATGGAAAAAGGAGAAAAAAGATAAAAAATAGATAAAGGAAAAAAGTTAAAATGGAAAAAGGAGAAAAAAGATAAAAAATAGATAAAGGGAAAAAGTTAAAAAGGAAAAAGGAGAAAAGAAAGATAGAAAATAGATAAAGAACAAAGAAGTAAACTGTATAAAGAAGAAAAGAAAAACAGAAAATAGATAAAGAAAAAATATAAAACGGTAAAAGGAGAAAAAAATAGGTAGGATAAAAAGGAAGTAGTAGAAAATATTATTATTATTATTATTATAGTATTATTATTATTATTATTATTATTATTATTATTATTATTATTATTATTATTATTATATTATTATTATATTATATTATTATTTCATTATTATTATTATTATTATTATTATTATTATTATTATTATTATTATTATTATTATTATTATTATTATTATTATTATTATTATTATTATTAGTGGGATGGAGAAGCTAAATCGAAAGAAAAAAAAAATTTGATTGAAAAAAAAAAAAAAAAAAAAAAAAAAAAAAAAAAAAAAAAAAAAAAAAAAAAATAAAAAAAATAATAATAATAATAATAATAATAATAATAATAATAATAATAATAATAATAATAATAATAATAAATAATAATATATTTATTATTATTATTATTATTATTATTATTATTATTATTATTATTATTATTATTATTATTATTATCGTTATTGTTATTGTTATTGTTGTTTTATTATTTGTTTTTTTGTTTATTTTATTATTATGTTATTGTATTATTGTTATTATTTGTAATTATTATTATTATTATTATTATTATTATTATTATTATTATTATTATTATCATTATTATTATTATTATTATTATTATTATTTATCATTATTCGTAGTTATTGTTATTTAATTGTCATTATTGTTGTTGTTGTTTTGTTTTATTATTATATATTATTATTATTATATTATTATTATTATTATTATTATTATTATTATTATTATTATTATTATTCATTATCATTATTATTATCATTGAATTTAGTATTATAGGACCTACTGTAAAATTGAAAACCTTTAAATGCACAGTCTCTAAATAAAATTTGTGTGTGAGAATTATTGTTATTATATTAATTATTATATTATTATTATTATTATTATTATTATTATTATTATTATTATTATTTTACTATTATTATTATTATTACTATTATTATTATTATTATTATTATTATTATTATTATTATTATTATTATTATTATTATTATTCATTATTATTATTATTATTATTATTATTATTATTATTATTATTATTATCACTTTCATTATTATTCATATTTTTATTATTTTATTATTATTATTATTATTATTATATTATTATATTATTATTATTATTATTATTATTATTCTTACTAAAATTTTTTTCTGTCTTTTTCTATTTTCTATTATTTGTGAGGAAAAAAAATCGTACAAGCTTTCCTCAATGGAGGAGGTATACGATTATACTATTAGAGCGTGACGTAAATTTCAAGAATTACAAAGGATGCTGACAAGAAGAATTGCCCTAGACTTCATCTTTCATGAGTCTATGCAATTGAAACAATCCCAGATATGTCATGATTACTCCATACAAAGATCGAACTAAACCCCGACACTCTAAAAAATAAATGGTCAATGTGCCATCAAAATGAACTCAAAAAACTACTGGTTTTTTCGTTCAAAAATGAACACACATTGAAAGCATGAGCGTTTAATTATCGTACAACGTATGTTCAAAATTGGCGCATCTTATTAATTTTTCCTATCATACGAAATCTAAGTCTAAACAGTATTTTTAATGTGCGTTCATTTACCAGATGTGCTCTCAAAGTTCGTTCAAATGAACGCCCATTGAAAGATCATGTTTTTAGAGTGTATTTAGAATGAAAAAAAAATTGTGCCTGGAGTAGTTCTTTAAAGCTCTTCAGAGTACTTAACATCTTAGAGAAACTTGATTATGAGAGAAAGATGTATCATTCCTAGTAAGGTCGCAAAAGATAAGAAATTTTAAGAGTATTAGGACGTGAAGATGGAGTAAAAAATTTTGTATTTTGAAAGATGTTATATGTAAAATATATTGAGAAGATGGATAAATGAGGTGAGTTTCTGAGGTATTGAAGAAAACCATGTTTTCTTTGCTTCAATTAAAGATGCGAAGAAGGATCTGTCGACATTTGATCTAGGGTCCCTATAATTTCATTGGATATTTTGTTTTGAGTGAGACTTCTTTCAAAAATAAAAGGTCCATTGAAGAATGGAGTTGTCGGCCTAGTGTTGACATGATAGGAAATGACAAATAAAAGATCAATATTGGAAAATTTAAGAGTTAAATTTACAAATAAATTCTCTTGAACACCACTGTTGATTGTTTTAAAGCACGAACAGTGACTATCTTCATCAGCAGCTATTGAGCCGTTTTCATTCATCATTTAAAGAGTTAAAGATAGAAAAGAATTCTCTTGAACACCTCTGTTGATTGGTTTAAAGCACAAACAGTGACCATCTTCAACAGCAACTATCGAGCCGTCTTCATTCATTAGAGATATAGATCAATATCTTAAGAAGGAAGTTATGAAATCAAAGCTTTGTGCCCGACTCCATCGAATGTTTTTGATATGCCTAGAGCTGCAGAAAAGGATTTACCCAAATGCAGAAGTGAAGATGTTCAAGAATCG
>SEYY01015753.1:37500-40580 GCA_009176605.1 Armadillidium nasatum | reverse complement strand
TATATATATATATATATATATATATATATATATATATATATATATATTAAGTTATTAATAGTTCCTCAAAGGATCTGTCCCTATCTCCAACACTTTTTCTATTTTCATTAATGACCTTCTCTCTATTACTTCATCTCCTATCCACTCCTATGCTGAAGACTCCACCCTTCATTACTCTTTTCATTTTGAAAGGCGCCCCTCCCAGCAACAGTTAATAGAAGCAAAGGAGGGTGGCCTTGGAGCAACTAACCTCTGATCTATCTCTCATTCAAATTGGGGCAGAGAAAACATGGTCGTTTTCAATGCCTCAAAAATTCAATTCCTAAATCTCTCTACTCGACACATTCTTCCACACAACTACGATATCTTCTTCGAAAACACGCAACTCAAACCTTCATCTCTCCTTAATATTCTCGGTGTTTCTTTTTCTCGTGATCTTTCTTGGAAAGATCACATTACCTCTCTTTCTAAACAAGCTTCTAAGAGGTTGGGTGTTCTGAGGCGCCTTCAGTATTTCTTCACACCACCCCAGTTGCTTGCTCTGTATAGGGCGCCCCTGTATGGAGTATGCGTCACACATCTGGGGTGGTTCCACCCATACAGCTCTCCTGGAAAAGGTTGAGTCTAGAGATTTTCGCCTTATCAACTCTCCTGCTCTCACTGATTCTCTCCTATCTCTTTCTGCCCGTCGAAATGTTGCGTCACTCTCTCTATACTATCGCTATTACAATGGACACTGCTCTTCTGAACTCTCTCGTCGCATACCTCCTCCATTGAGAAGGGTTCGTGCGACTCGTCTTTCTATACAGTCTCATCCTTTCTCTGTCCAACTCTCTGACCCCAGACTGAACCGATATGCTCAATCTTGCATGTACTCTACTGGTAAAGTCTGGAACACACTTCCTTCATCTATTTTCTCAACTTCCTATGACTTAGACACCTTCAAACGCCGTGTATCAAGTCATGTCGGCCTTTAATTTGATCACATACCCGACTTTCACCATAACTCTGGTGGAATATAGTAGGCCTTTGGCCTTTGCCTACCAGAGGAGAAATAAAAAAAAATATATAATATAATATATATATATATATATATATATATATATATATATATATAGTATATATATATATATATATATATATATATTATATATATATATATATATATATATATATATATATATATATATAAAGAATTTCATAAAATAAATTAATAAAAATAATAATAAAAAAATTTTTTTTTTTTTTTTTTTTTTTTTTTTTTTTTTTTTTATTTTATTTTGCAATATTTTAATTTATTATCTAATTTTTGAATTTATTTTAACTCATATTTTCATTTTAGATATTTTGATATTTTTTTAATGTTTTTTTTAATTATTTTTAAATTGTGTTAGTTATTATTAATTAAGAGTAAAATATTAATTTTCTAATAATTAAAATATTAAATTATTAAAAATTTGAACATAATATAATAATAATAATAATAATAATAATAATAATAATAATAATAATAAAAATAATAATAACTATATTACTATTATTTATATTTATTATAATTATTTTTATTTTCATTATTATTAGTATTGTTTACTACTATTACGATTTTATTTTTATTATTAATATTATATTTACTATCATTAAATATTTTCATTATAACTATTATTAATCTTATTATTATTACTATTATGATTGCTACTACTAACTTTACTATGATGATTATTTTTATTATAAATGTTATTATTAAAATTATTATCACTGTTGCATTATTATTATTATTATTATTATTATTATTATTATTATTATTATTATTATTATTATTATTATTATTATTATAAATATTACTATTATTACTTTTTTTATTATCATTAATATTTTCAATATTTATACCTTATTACCATTACAATTATTATTATTATTTTATTATTATTATTGCTACATAATATATTATTATTATTATTATTATTATTATTATTATTTATTTAATTTATTATTAATTAATTATTATTTTTATTATTAATTATTATTATTATTATTATTATTATTATTCATTATTATTATTATTTTTATTATTATTATTATTATTATTATTATTATTATTATTATTATTATTATTATTATTATTATTATTATTATTATTATTATAATTATTATTATTATTATTGATGAAGTCTCTTACAAGCTTAACTATGGAATTAAAGTAAGTCTCATCTTTTTCTAATTTGACGCGATAATGGAAAATAGATTAAAATTCCAACTATTTAATTAGTAAAAATAAAATGAAAAACAGTATGTGGCAACTCTAATTGAAGCTGTGCAGTATGCATGCTATTGGAGCTTTCGTAATTGGCTCGATATATATATATATATATATATATATATATATATATATATATATATATATATATATATATATATATATATATATATATATATATATATATATATATATATATCTTTCATCTAAAGCTCTTTACAAGATAATGCTTCCTGGAAGCTGTTTTCCCTTTATGTCCCTGGAATTGTTGAAAGTAGTTAGAACCATTATTCCAGGGTCAGGTTGCCAGCCATGTCGTCCTTGCTCTTGGTTTGCTTCAAGTTGGGTTGGCTGAGAAATGCAAATTTTTGCAACGAACTGCACAAATGATTGTTCACCAGCACAACACGACACTGTATAGCAAAGTCATGTTTTCATAACACCTCGTCTCATTGTCAGTTATTTATTTATCCATCGCACATCAATTCTTCAGTTTTTCAACACCCAATAAGAGCACCATAAACTATATGCTTCATCTCGGGTGCGTTGACAAATCCTAGTTCGGAGCTTCTGAAAAGCAAAAGAATGAGTTTTTTAAATATATATATATATTATATATATATATATATATATATATATATATATATATATATAATATATATAAATATATATATATATATATATATATTATTTATAAATATTATATAATATATATAATATATATATATATATATATATATATATAATATATATATATATATATATATATATATATATATATATATATATATATATATATATATATATATATATATATATATATATA
>SEYY01015752.1:12500-16307 GCA_009176605.1 Armadillidium nasatum | reverse complement strand
GTTTGAATGAGCTTTGTGCATGTGTGTGTGCCCCCTTGAAAAGGCTCTGCCCGTGAGTGTGGCGTTCTTTATATATTATATATATATATATATATATATATATATATATATATATATATATATATATATATATATATATATATATATATATATATATAAATAAAATCCTTATGTCTTTCTTTTTAATTTTATTTATGATCAATATGGTTTCTGAAAATTATTATCATATATTATTAAGTGATTAACTATGTTTAAATAGATCTTAATTATTACTATTATTATTATTATTATTATTATTATTATTATTATTATTATAATAACATAACTTTACAATACAATATTACTGTCAAATTTTTTTTTTTATTTCCATTATCATTATTAATATTAATAATATCTACTCTTAATACTTTGCATACCGTCCAATAAAATTAAACAATGTTGAAAGAAGATCGGCTAACTAGGGTTCAAAGTGAAGCACAATTCAGATAATCTTCTACGTTTATTAAAAAAATAAATTATAAAAAATTTCAAATATGGATAATATTGCATCACTAAATTCCATAAATGTATATCATTTATTGCACTAAACTTATATAATGAAACTTAAAATATATATAACAATTTTAAAAACTATATTTATATTATTTGGTCAATGATAGTAATATAAATTGCACTTTTTGAATAAAAGTTTAAAAACTGTTAGTTAATCCAATGATTTAATCGTCAGCAGTAAATATGTATACATATGATCATGTACGAAAACTGTAAACTAATAATTAAGCCCGAAACTGACCAAAAGTAACGCGTTACATGTAACGGCGTTACATGTAACGAGTAACGGTAACGCTTCAAAGGATTTTAAAATGTAACGATGTAACGGTAACGCTACACCTTTTCTCTCAAGTAACGAGTAACGGTAACGCTACCCAATTTCATGTAACGATGCCCATCTCTGCAGTGATAGCAAACCCTATTCTGTTTCCTCCTACTGTCTCTATCCTCAATTTTCAGCCAAAGGCGGTTGTTGTGCATACGTGCGTAACGGTGTCGTTCCGAATTGTCCATCATATGGCTTAGGGTCTCTTGCCATACTACGACTAAATTCATTTGTTCTGTTTATTTATTTCCTAATTCTACTGACTATCCTAAATTCTTCGACTATTTAAACTCCAAAATAGACCACATTCTTTCTTCTTCTCCTTTCTCTGAAATCATCATATTAGGTGATTTCAATGTTCACCACCGCCAATGGCTTTCATCTAGTTCTCATGATACAGGTGGTGAACGTGCCTTCTATTTCGTTAAACAAAACGACATTGAGCAGTTGTTGCAACTCCCTACTCGTATCCCTGATCGTCTTGGAGATGAACCCAACATTCCAGACCATTTCCTAACTTCTAATCCTTCTCCTTATACTGTTAAGCTCTTTCCTCCTCTGGGTTCCTCCGATCACCTTCTTATCTCTGTATCTCCTTCTATCTCTTCAAGTCTTCCGCAGGAAAGACCCAATTCTAGTGAAAGGAAACGTTTGTGGCACTTCGGTGCCGCAAACTGGTCGGACTTGCGGTCCTACTTCTTCGAAGTCCCATGGAATGATTATTGCTTCCGTGGGAGGGGTCCCCCGGAGTGTGCAGAACGCATTACCGATGTGATTCTCTCTTTCATGGAGGCATACATTCCATATTCTTTCGATTCTACTAAACCTTAGAAACTTTGGTTTAACTCTGCTTGTTCTCGTGCTATCCGCCGTAGGGATGTTGCCTTCAAGGATTACCGTCGTCTTCAAACTCCAGAAACTCACGCTACTTATATTTCATCCCGGAATCACGCAAAATCTATCCTTCGTAACATTAAAAACTCATTTCTTCCTAGAAAATGCAATAATTTTTCTGGTTCCTCTTCTTCACGTTATTTCTGGCATTTGGCAAAAAATGTCAACCCTAACTTTGCTTCTTCCTCTTTCCCTACTTTAATATCTTCCGACGGCACAATTGCTGTTTTACCTCCTTCTAAAGCTGAACTGTTTGCTCAAACTTTTGCCTCTAATTCAACCTTAGACGATTTCGGAGCTATTCCTCCTCCTTCAACCCACTCTAACTCAATTATGATTAAAAATAGAATTTCATCTAAAGATGTCATTTCTGCTCTCTCTGAGCTTAATACTAAGAAGGCGTGCGGTCCCGATGGTATTCCTCCTGTGGTTCTCAAAACTTGTGCTTCCGAGCTTGCACCCTGCCTTGCTAAACTATTTCGTCTATGTCTTTACACTTCGATCTTCTCTTCTTGCTGGAAACGTGTGTTCATTCAGCCTGATCCGAAGAAGGAGGACCCCTCTCAACCCTCCAACTACCGTCCTATTTCTTTGACCTCCGTTCTCTATAAAGTTTTGGAATCTATCCTTAATAGGAAGATTTTGGAAACATCTCAATTCTTCTAATCTTATCTCAGATCGCCAGTATGGCTTTCGTAAGAATCTTTCCCTTCTCTCTGACTCTTGGTCCTCCGCTCTTCGGCATTTTGGTGAATCTTTTGTTTTCACGCTGGACATATCGAAACCCTTCGATAGAGTCTAGCACAAAGCTTTGATTTCTAAACTTCCCTTTTTCGGAATCTATTCTTCTCAATGTGATCTTCTCTCTAATTTCCTCTCAGGTCATTCTATAACAGCTGTTGTAGACGGCCACCTTTCTTCCTTTAAATCTATTAATAGTGGTGTTCCTCAGGAGTCTGTCCTATCTCCAACACTTTTTCTACTTTCATTAATGACCTTCTCTCTGTTACCTCATCTCCTATCCACTCCTATGCTGATGACTCCACCCTTCATTATTCCTTCCAGTTTGAAAAACGTCCCACCCAACAGCAATTGATAGACTCGAGAAGGGTAGCCTTGGAGCAACTAACCTCTGATCTTTCACTTATTTCAAATTGGGGCAGAGAAAACATGGTTGTTTTCAATGCCTCAAAAACTCAATTCCTTCATCTCTCCACTCGACACAATCTTCCACAAAACTATGATATCTTCTTCGAAAACACCCAACTCAAGCCTTCATCTGTTCTTAATTTTCTTGGTGTTTCTTTTTCTCGTGATCTTTCTTGGAAAGATCACATTACTTTCAAATTCTAAACAAGCTTCTAAGAGGACGGGTGTTCTGAGGAGCCTTCGTGATTTTTTTTACTTAACCACTATTCTCAATCTTAAATATACTATACTGGTAAAATCTGGAACACACTCCCTTCATCTGTTATCCCAACTTCCCTTTACTTGCATACTTTCAAACGCCGTGTATCTGGACACGTCGGCCTCCATCGACCATGATATAGATCTTTCCCAACTCCTGTGGAATTTGGTAGGCCTCTGGCCTTTGCCCAATGGAGGAGATAAAAATAAAATATATATATATATATATATATATTATATATATATATATATATATATATATATATATATATATATATATATATATATATATATATATATATATATATATTATATATATATATATATATATATATATATATATATATATATATATATATATATATATATATATATATATATATATATATTATATATATATATATATATATATATATATATATATATATATATATATATATATATATATATATATATATATTATATATATATATATATATATATATATATATATATATATATATATATATATATATATATATATATATATATATATATATATATATATATATATATATATATATATATATATATATATATATATATATATATTATATATATATATATATATATATATATATATATAATAT
>SEYY01015752.1:0-5000 GCA_009176605.1 Armadillidium nasatum | reverse complement strand
ATATATATATATATATATATATATATATATATATATATATATGACACTATAACCGTGCAAAATTTTAGACAGTAAAATACCCTACAGGAAATAAAAACAAAACAATTAAAATTGGAGCAAGGCTCTCGAAGGTATAGCCACCCTTCCTCTTTCAGGCTCTTGTTTATTAAAAGATTTTTTTTAAAAGCAAAGAAAGACCTAAAAATAATTAGTTGGTAGTTTAAATAAAATTGTTAAGACCTTTAAGAAAATTTGAAAATTTTAAAAAATTTTTAACAATATGATTCGTAAAATCTTCTAATAAAATATTATTATTATGAACATTAAAATTATTTACATTTTTAATTAAAAAGGATTCTATAAACTGTCTTTTATTTAAATTATCTTTTTTTATTAGTAATTTCATCTCTTCTAGTCCAATTCTAAGATTATTAGATATCCGATGCCCATGTAAAGCAGAATTTTCATCTCCAACTGGAAGCGAATATTTATGTTGGTATTTTCTTCTTTTAAAATCCACCGTCTCACCAATACAAACACTATCGCAATCTTTGCAAGGGACCTGATAAAACATGCATGGTCGAAACGACCATGCATGATGCGGGATATGTTGTAGTGTATAATAATAATAATAATAATAATAATAATAATAATAATAATAATAATAATAATAATAATAATAATATATGTAGAGAGTGAGAGGAATAAAAGTGAAAATTTTATCACCACCACTCACGGGTCGGGGGGTACGGGGATCAGAGACCCCCGTAGACAAACGCTCGTGTGTCATGCATTTGCAACTTGTATTATAATATGCATTATTGCAGTACAACAATGAAACCGTAAATGCATGGCACACGATCATTTGTCTACGGGGGGCTCTGCCCCCCGTAACCCCCGACCAGTGAGTCGTGGTGATAAATTTTCACATATATTCCTCTCTCTCTGCATGTTATTATTATTATTATTATTATTATTATTATTATTATTATTATTATTATTATTATTATTATTATTATTATTATTATTATTATTATTATACACTACACCATATCCCGCATCATGCATGGTGGTTTCGACTGCAGAAACGAAAATTCCTGCAATCGTACTTGGGAATATATAAATATATATATATATATATATATATATATATATATATATATATATATATATATATATATATATATATATATATATATATATATATATATATATATATATATATATATATATATATATATATATATATATATATATATATATATATATATATATATATATATATATATATATATATATATATATATATATATATATATATATATATAATATATATATATATATATATATATATATATATATATATATATATATATATATATATATATATATATATATATATATATATATATATGAGGTCATTAAATATTTTTAAATATTGGGAATAGAGGATAATTCGATGTTGATTGGGGGGTGTGTTGGGGTCTGAGTTTGGGGTGGTTTAGTTAGCTTAGGGGGGGGGCCTCAAGGAACTGGTGGTATCCTTAGGTGTGGGGTCCCATCGTAGAGCGTCACAGTTCGGGAGTGATTGAGAATAAATTTGGAGATGTCTGGAAGGAAGAGGGGTTCAGAGGTGTTGAAAGTCGGGACTTTAAATGTAAGGGGGGTAAACAAAGAAGAGAAGAGGGAAGAAGTAGGGGTTGTGATGGAGGAAAGGAGGCTGGATATTCTAGCGTTAACAGAAACGAAACTGAAAGGGGAAGGAGATTTGGCATTTGGGAAATATAGAGGGATGTACACTGGTGTGAATGAGAGGGTGAGGGCAAGGGAGGGTGTAGCAATTGTTATGAGAGATGAGTGGTGGAGTTGTGTAAAAGGGAGAGGTAGAGTAGGGGCTAGAATAGTTTGGGTAAGATAAGGGAACCCTCCATAAGGATTTTGAACCATTTTTTATAGATGTGAGAGAAGCACGACTTTAAAGGGTAACTATTAATGCATATATTTCGAAAACATGATATCCATCGTTGGGCTAGTTTTTTTTTTTAGTGGACCAAATTTCATCTTTAACCATTTTCACTTTTTTCATTAAATCCTTAATAAAATATAAAATATTTTGTTTTCTTTTCTTTTTTCTTTTAAAGATTTAGAAACAAATGTAGGAATCAAATGAACGCATGATTTTAATAATAGCTGGTAGCTTAGATGGTCTAAGCGCTGCACAAAGTCATCGCAAATTGTAAAATTTTCATTTTTAAGACATTTTTCAAGTTCAAATAATTTTTTAAAATTAACCGCCATTAATCTGGGGATCAGATCAAACTCAAAATTTTATTTATAAAATGCATTCAACGTTTGAATGGTCATATCTCAGGAACTAATTGGAGTTAGGAAAAACTAATTACATATTTGGAATCTGCATATTATCTCCTATAAGAATATACTAAAAGCAAATTTCTAAAGTTATTGAAAAAATTTTTATTTGAAGTTGCCGTATATTGCCAAACCCAAGGTCATTCGATAGGTGTGACTTGAAAAGCCTTTTTCTCAGGAACTGCTTGGAATTAGAAAAAACTAATTACATATTTGGAATCAGCATGTATTTTTCTAAAGAATTGATGAAAAAAAAAAAATTTTTTTTACCCCCATTACTTAGTGTCCCTTCCTTGAAGCCTCCCCCTTTTGAGATTTTTTGAGTGGCTATATCTCAGTAACTATTTCGAATTATGGAAAACTAATTGCAGATTTGGAATCTGCGTTTTATTTTCTATAAAACTACGGAAAAATAATTTTAAAAGTAAAAAAATAAAAATTTTCCCTTTGAGAGCGATTTGCCGAAAATTTCAAGGTCATTGACAAGTGTCACTTGGTAGTCTTTTTCTCAGAAACTGTTTGGAACTAAAAAAAACTAAATACAGATTTGAAATCAACATAGATTTTACTATAAAACTGCTGAAAAAAATGAAAATATTTCCCCCCAAAAGTTGGGGTCTTTCTATTGGGGGGTCCCCATTTGAGATTTTTTGAGTGGTCATATCTCGGTAACTATTAGGAAATATGTAAAACTAATTACATATTTGGAATGAGCAGAAAATTCTCTATAAGAATACTGAAAAAGAATTATAGATCTTTAAAAAAAAATTGTTTTTTTCTGGAAGGGAGTAATATACCGTTTTTGAAGGTCATTCGACAGGGGTCACTTTAAAACTCTTTTTCTCAGGAACCGCTTGGAATTTTAAAAAACTGATTACAGATTTGGAATCCTCATAGATTTTACTATATAATTATTGACAAAACAGAAAAAGTGTTCTGATAAATTTTACCTTTTAAAAGTAGGATAAAAATCCTTATGGAGCACGTCCTTTTAAGGTTGAGAAGGGAGTATTGAGTTTTTATTTGTGCTTATGCACCAGTAGTAGGAGCAAATGAAAGAGAGAGGGAAAGATTTTGGGAGAGTCTGAGTGAGTGTGTGGGAAGTTTTGACGGTAGGGATCATGTTTGTCTCTTGGGGGACCTGAATGAAAGGGTGGGTGTAAGAAGGGTGAACAGGGTAATAGGACCATTTGGAGTGGAAGGGGTAAATGAAAATGGGACTGAAATGATTGGAATGTGTGCGGCAAGGGGTCTTATGATTGGAAACACGTGGTTTAAAAAGAAAGATAATCATAAGTATACCTGGGTGAGTGGTGTGAATGGAGAAAGGGGACTGTTGGATTTTGTGTGTGTGGGTTGGGATGGGAGAAGTAGGTTGTTGGATGTCAACGTGCTGAGGGGAGCTACGATGGGTGTTTCGGACTATTATTTGGTGGTGGCGAAAATAAAAGTTAAAGGAGGTTGGGAGAGAGTGGGAAGGAGGAGGAGGGTGGTTTAGATAGTACGGGTGGAGGCTGGAAGATGGAGAAAAGGGAGATGAATACACAAGAGGGATAAGGGAGAAATGGGAGGAGGTTAGGGGGAGTGAGGTGGAAAGGGTGGAGGAGGAGTGGAGTAAACTGAAAGGGGCGTTAGTGGAGGCTGCGAGAAGAGTGTGTGGGGTGAAAAAAATAGGTAATGGTAGAAGAAAGGGGAGTGAGTGGTGGAGTGAAGAATTGGGAAATATGGTTAAAAGGAAAAAGGAGGCCTTCTGCAAGTATTTGAGTACGAAGGAGGGTAGGGATTGGAAGAGTATAAGGAGAGGTGTAGGGAGGTAAAGAGGGAGGTGAAGAGAGCGAAAAGGAGAGTGGGAGAGGAGTGGGGTAGAATGTTGGCAGAGAATTTTAAGGACAGGAGTAAGATGTTTTGGAAGGAGGTAAATAATGCGAGAAGAGGGAGAGAGGAGTGGGGAGAGAGAGTGAAGGGGGAAGATGGTGATGTGGTGCAAGGAGAGATGGAGGTGGGAGGGAGATGGAAGAGACACTTCAGTGATTTGTTGACGGGGGTGGGAGGCCAGGGAGCAGGGGTGAATAATGAGGAGATGCTGTTAGAAGAAGAAGGCGGGAGTATTAGTAGAAAGGAAGTAAAAGTAGCTGTGGAAAAGGTGAGGAAGGGAAAGTCAGCAGGAATGGATGGTATATATGGGAAGATGATAAGGGTGGGAGCCGGAGTGATAGTTGACTGGTTGGTGAGAATGTTTAATGTGTGTTGGGGAGAGGGAAAAGTGCCTCAGGAGTGGCAAGATGCCAATATATAAAGGGAAGGGGGATAAAATGATGAGTAAGAATTATAGGGGGATAAGCTTGTTAAGTATAGTAGGAAAAATTTATGGGAGAGTTTTAGTATCGAAAGTGAAAGAAGTGACAAGAGAGAGAGTGGGGAGGAACAGGGAGGTTTTAGAGAGGGTAGGGGGTGTGTGGATCAGGTGTTTACACTGAGAATGATTGGTGAAAAATTTCGTGAGAGAGATAAAGTGGGGTATGTAGGCTTTATGGATTTGGAAAAGGCGTATGATAAGAGTTTGTAGGAGGAAACTGTTTGATGTTCTAAAAGAGGGAGGAGTGAGAGGAAGATTACTGAATGCAATTAAA
>SEYY01015750.1:12500-20059 GCA_009176605.1 Armadillidium nasatum | reverse complement strand
ATATATATATATTATATATATATATATATAATATATAATATATATATATATAATATATATATATATATATATATATATATATATATATATATATATATATATATATATATATATATATATATATATATATATATATATATATATATATATATATATATATATATATATAATATAATATATATATATATATATATATATATATATATATATATATATATATATATATATATATATATATATATATATATATATATATATATATTATTATATATTCTTCTCACCTTCTCACCAGGCTACTGTAGACGCAGAGCGCCTGTCAGTAATCCTGCACGAATCCCTCCACCGTTATCTGTCTTCGTATCTTCTCATCTCCTCCACATCCTCGATGTCTCCCCCTCTCCCCTCAATTGCCATCCTGATGTTATCTTTCCATCTAATTCTCGGTCTTCCAACTCCCCTCCTCCCCATCGGCCTCCATTCATAAAATCTCCTCGGATACCTGTCCTCATCCATTCTCTTCACATGCCCAAACCATCTCAACTGTCCCCTCTCAATGAATTTTAATATGTTTTCCACTCCTAATTCCTCTCTTATATCCTCATTTCTTCTTCTATCCCAGTCTCGTCACACCCATAATCACCCTCAACACCCTCATTTCGCATGACTGGATTTTACTTTTTCTCTTGTACTAAGGGCCCACGCCTCATATCCATACAACAATATTGGTCTCAGGATACTAGTGTATATTATGGTTTTTACTTTCCTTGGGACATTTCTATCCTTCATCAGTGGATATAAGGATATCAGTGCGCTATTAAATTTGCCTCGTCTTGCATCCAGTTCACGGCTTGTACTGTTCTCGGATCCGAAACACACTCCTAGATATTTAAAGTGATCTGACTGCTTCAGCGCTCTGCCACCCACTCTCACGTTCAAATTTTCCTGCATCTTTCCCATCACCATAACTTCTGTTTTGTTCTCATTAATCCTCATTCCAACTGTATTCAGAGTGTCATTCCAAACTCCAATCATATCTTGTAAAATTTCCCCAGTATAAGCGAACAAGGCTAGATCGTCTGCGTAACCGAAAATTTTCCCATTTACTCTTCTCTGTGCCATCTTTCCACAATAGTTCATAAATGTTATGAACAATATCGGGGAGAGAACGCTACCTTGCTTCACTCCCGTAGTAATTTCAAAACCAATCACTGTTTCCGGTCTGTATCTTTACTTTACATATGCTATCAACATATGTGCTTTCTATTGCTGTTATTAATTTTCTCGGTATCTGATATTTCCTTCCTCTCAGTATGTTCCATAGGATACTTCTCGGGACTCTGTCAAAGGCCTTCTTTAAGTCTACGAAAGCCAAGTATGTGGTATTGTTAAATTCCCAAGCTCTTTTCACATATCATTTTCAACGAGAAGATCAGATCGACAGTCGATCTTCCCGGACTGAATCCATACTGCCACTCATCCAACTTATCTTCCATTAACTCTCTCAATCTCCTTTCCAATATTCTTTCATATACCTTTGCTATATGAGGTATTAGAGCTATGCCTCTGTAATTCCTACAGTCTGTTTTATCCCCTTTTTATATATATAGGGCATATTACTGATTTGTTCCATTCTTAAGGTGTTTTCCCTTCATCCCAGCATTTGTTCATTATCTCTGTTATCCACAGCACCCCCTCCTCACCTACATTTTTCAGTACTTCCGATGGTATTGTATCTTCACCCGGAGCTTTTCCATTTTTCATTTTTCCTAAAGCATACTTCACTTCCTAAACCTCGATCGGCCATCTCTCCTCCTCCCCCCCATTTTCCACCTGTCCATCCTCGACGTTGTTTGGCACATTTAACAATGTGTCAAAATATTCCCCCCATCTCTTATCAATTTCGTCAGGGTCTGTCAGCAAAACTCCATCCTCACTTTTTATTGAATAAGTTGGTGGTGTTGACCCGTTTCTATAATTTTCTGCTATATTATATATCAATTTCCTTGTTCCCATCAGGTCAGCCTCCAATTCTCTCAGTCTCCCTCCTTGCCTCTACATAATCTTCCCTGTCATCAGCCCTCCTTGTTTTTATCCATTTTCGAAAGCACTTCATTTTCCTTTTCACTGCCTCCTGCACAGGTAATGTCCGCCATGTCGTTTTCTTCTTCTTTCTACCATATGTCTCTTTTACTTTCACTACACGCTCTGCCACCTCTCTCAGCACATCCAGAAAAGTCCCCCAACTATCCTCAATGTTCACCACCTCCCCGTACCCCCCTCGCCTCACTCATCTCTCTCTGGTGCTGTTCTCTGCACGCCTGGTCCTGTTGGTTCTCTACCATAAATCTCTTCCTGCCCCCACGACTAATATGTTTTGGTTTGTCTATCCTTAGTTTTCACATCCTGTGGTCTGAGTCACACGACACACTCGGTATGCTTTTTACATCTCTGAATAATCTTTTATTATTTGTTATCATTAAATCAATCATAGATCTATCTTCGTATCTCTGCCTGTCGTTACTCCATCGATACCATGTCCATTTATGACTTTCTCTATGCTTGTAAAAGGTGTTCATTATACTCATATTATTCTGTACACAGAAATCCACAACACTATCCCCTGCGGCGTTTCTATCCCCGATACTGTGTGCTCCTATTACGTTCTCAATCCTTCGCCGGTCTTGCCCAACGTGTCCGTTTAGATCCCCCATCAATATCACATTTTCATGATGAGGTACTTTTATTTTTTTTTATTTTTTTTTTATATCACCTCTGGTGGGCAAAGGCCAGAGGCCTACCAAAGTTCCACCAGAGTTAGTGGGAAAGACGGAAGCCTGGTCATATTAAAGGCCGACGTGACCCGATATACGACGCTTGAAAGTGTGTAAGTCATAGAAAGTTGGAAAAATAGAAGAAGGGAGTGTGTTCCAGACTTTACCAGTAGAGTACATGTAAGATTGAGCAAAGCGGTTAAGTCTGGGGTCAGAGAGTTGGACAGAGAAAGGATGAGACTGTGTAGAAAGTCGAGTCGCACGAGCCCTTCTCAGTGGAGGAGGTATGCGACGAGAGAGTTCAGAAGAGCAGTGTCTATTGTAATAGCGATAGTATAGAGAGAGTGACGCAACAATTCGACGGGCAGAAAGAGATTGGAGAGAATCAGTGAGAGCAGGAGAGTTGATAAGACGAAAAGCCTTAGACTCCACCTTTTCCAGGAGAGCTGTGTGAGTGGAACCACCCCAGATGTGTGACGCATACTCCATACAGGTGGCGAACAACACCCCTATACAAAGCAAGCAACTGGGGTGGAGTGAAGAAATACTGAAGGCGCCTCAGAACACCTAACCTCTTAGAAGCTTGTTTAGAAAGAGAGGTAATGTGATCTTTCCAAGAAAGATCACGAGAAAAGGAAACACCAAGAATATTAAGAAAAGATGAAGGTCTGAGTTGAGTGTTTTCGAAGAAGATATTATAGTTGTGTGGAAGATTGTGTCGAGTAGAGAGATGGAGGAATTGAGTTTTGGTGGCATTGAAAACAACCATGTTCTCTCTGCCCCAATTAGAAATACAAGACAGATCAGAGGTCAGCTGCTCCAAGGCAACCCCTCCTTTCATCTAGTAACTGTTGTTGAGAGGGGCGCCTTTCAAACTGAAAAGAGTAATGAAGGGTGGAGTTATCGGCATAGGAGTGGATAGGAGATGAAGTAACAGAAAGAAGGTCATTAATGAAAAGTAGAAAAAGTGTTGGGGATAGGACAGATCCTTGAGGAACACCACTATTAATAGATTTAAAGGAATACGGTGGCCGTCTACAACTGCTGCTATAGAACGACCGGAAAGGAAATCAGAGAGAAGGTCACAGAGAGAAGGATAGATTCCGAAAGAGGGAAGTTTGGAAATCAAAGCTTTGTGCCAGACTCTATCGAAAGCTTTCGATATGTCTAGAGCAACAGCAAAAGATTCACCGAAATGCCGAAGAGAGGAGGACCAAGAGTCAGAGAGAAGGGAAAGGAGATCACCAGTAGAGCGTTTCTTACGAAAGCCATACTGGCGATCAGAGATAAGATTAGAAGAATTGAGGTGTTTCCAAATCTTCCTGTTAAGGATAGATTCAAAAACTTTAGAAAAAACGGAGGTTAAAGAAATGGGACGATAGTTAGAGGGTTGAGAGGGGTCCCCCTTATTCGGCACAGGCTGAATGAGCGCACGTTTCCAGCAAGAAGGGAAGGTTGAAGTAGAAAGACATAGAGACGAAAATAGTTTACCAAGTAAGGCAGTGCAAGCTCGGAAGCACAAGTTTTGAGAACCACAGGAGGGATACCATCAGGACCATACGCCTTCTTAGTGTTAAGCTCAGAGAGAGCATAAATGACATCTTTAGAAGAAATTATAATTTTAGGCATAAATGAGTTGGAGGGGGTTGAAAGAGAAGGAACAGCTCCGGAATCGTCTAAGGTTGAATTAGAAGCAAAAGTTTGAGCGAAGAGTTCAGCTTTAGAAGAAGGCAAAACGGCAGTTGTACCGTCAGAAGATACTAGAGGAGGGAAAGAGGAAGAAGCAAAGTTAGAGTTGACATTTTTTGCAAAATGCCAGAAAGGGCGTGAGGAAGTAGAACCAGAAAGATTGTTGCATTTTCTACGGAGAAAGGAGTTTTTAGTGTTACGAAGGATAGATTTTGCACGATTCCGGGATGAAATATAAGTTGCGTGAGTTTCAGGAGTTTGAAGACGACGGTAATCCCTGAAGGCAGCATCCCTGTGGCGAATAGCACAAGAACAAGCAGAGTTAAACCAACGGTTTGTTAGGTTTAGTAGAAGGGAAAGAATATGGAATGTACGCCTCCATGCCAGAGAGAATCACCTCGGTTATGCGCTCTGCACACTCCAGAGGGACCCCTCCCACGGAAACAGTAATCATTCCATGGAAAATCAGAGAAGTACAACCGCAAGTCAGACCAGTTAGTGGCACCGAAATGCCAAAAACGTCTCCTCACCGAAGGTGGGGCCGTTCTTGCGGAAGACTTGAAGAGACAGGACAAGATACAGAGATAAGAAGGTGATCAGATGAACCCAGAGGAGGAAAGAGTTTAACAGTGTTAAGGAGAAGGATAAGAAGTTAGGAAAAGATCAAGTATGTTGGGTTCATCACCAAGGCGATCAGGGATACGGGTAGGGATATGCACCAACTGCTCAAGGTTGTTCTGGATTGAAAATTGGAAGGCGAGTTCACCAGCTGGATCGTGAGAACTAGATGAAAGCCATTGGCGATGGTGAACATTGAAATCACCTAAATATGATGATTTCAGAGAGAAAGGAGAAGAAAGAATGTGTTCTATTTTGGAGTTAAGATAGTCGAAGAATTTTTTATAGTCTGTAGAGTTAGGAGATAAGTAGACTGAACAGATAAATTTAGTTGTAGAGTTGCAAGAAAGTTTAAGCCATAGAGTAGAGAATTCAGAAGACTCCAAATTAGAGATACGAGAACAGACAACATCGTTGCGCACATAAGCGCAACATCCGCCTTTGGCTGAAAATTGAGGATAGAGACAGTAGGAGGTAACAGAATAAGGTTTGCTGTCAGCACACTCAAGCAACTGAGTTTCGGTTAGAAACAAGAGATGAGGTTTAGAAGAAGAAGAATATATATATATATATATATATATATATATATATATATATATATATATATATATATATATATATATATATATATATATATATATATATATATATATATATATATATATATATATATATATATATATATATATATATCATGGCTTGTGTGGATAGAATCCATTTTCGATAGGTCGAACGTTTTGTTTTTAAAATATTTTTGTTATGAATGTGACTTCAAAATAATTAGTTATTACCGATAGCAGAAAATCTAAGTATATGATCATTGAATATTTTCAATCTTGTTTCAAGCTCATCAATTATATCAAAAGTCTGAAAAAAAATATTTTTACAAGCTTTTTTTTTTTTTTTTTTTTAATTTCATATATTTTGGTTTGCTGAGTCTGGAAATGATCTCAGTTTTTTTTTCACAACGTATAGCTTTCTTGCAACAAAAAAAGGATTGCAACGAACAACACTGCAAAATAATTATAATAATAAAAAAATCCTTTTATTATAAATTTAAACATTTAAATTTTTTATCCACGAAAAAACAATTGTTTATAAATGTTAGGTATTTTACTCTGTTGGCATGTAGAACCTTTGTCTCTTCTCTTTCATGCTTCTGGTGCGCTTTCGTTTTCCAGTATTCGCAGTTTCCCTTTTAAGCATCCAACAGTAATCACCCATCATATTCACATCACATCTTTCCTGGTAACGTCTCTCCGTTTCCATAGCGTCATGGTGAAATCTTTTCCCCTACTCCTCACTGTAGTCTCCTAAATTTTCAGAAAAAAATATTTGAGTTCTTATACCATTTCTAAATATCTAAGTGTGAAAGTAAAAAATGGATTTTTAGGCTCATGTTGCAGCCTTGAACTTTGAATGCAGTTAGCATGCATTCTACAATGTTTTATAATTCGGATCTTTATTATTTCCCAAAAACTTAAATGCACTACGTCTTTAAATGAATCCCAAACTTCTCTTTCAGTTTTATTCATGGACTCTGGAAACAAGGAATCAGACAAGTTTGGCCTCAGAAAGTTTTGGGACCTTGGAACATAGATACTTGAAACGTTTTCCATCTTTTAGTAGAGATTTAACAAATTGTTTTATTAGTCCCAATTTGATTCGAAGAGTTGGTAAGAGGCCGTTTTCACGAGGAACCGGGCTTTTCTTGATGATATTCTTTTCACCAGGAGTTAGGGTTCTCAAAGTAGTCAGTTAGTTTTTTCCTAATGAAGGTCTCTGGCTCGACTATCTCACAAGCACAGAAAGCAGGAATATTTCGTATAGTCTGACTGTTGGCTCAACAATAAGATTGTAATTTTAAAATTTCCATATACCATCCATCGATGAGCTTCATACTTGATATTCTCAAGAATTAGAGGCAAGTCCTTATAATTTTCTTCCAGATGCAACGAGTGATGCAAATTTATATCCACTATTGCAGCAAGACTGCTTTTCGGCTTGTTTTGGACGAATCTCTAAATAAGCGCCAGCGGGATGATTCATACTTTATTTCAAATTACACAATGAGGCCAGAGATGTCACTACATAGCACAAGATTTCCCTCTTTACAGTAAAACGATGTGAATTCTCGCTCTCTATGTCTGTACCACGAAAAAGACGTAGGTAACAATTCAGCAGCATCTTTTGAAAGTCCCAAATTAATAGCAAGGTCGTTTAACACGTTCTGGGAAAAAAGCTGAGGCCCATCATGCACAGAAACTTCAGACCAAGAATCTTCCTGTGTTGGCACTGCATCTTCTTCTTCTCCTTCTGATTCTAATCTTATATCATCCAAATTAGATGGTGGAAGTGGTACCAGCATTTCACTTGAGTGAAGCACTGGGCGAATGGCTGAATTATCATTTGGGTAAGTTACTTCTTTTTTGGTTTTCTATTGAAAGGTTTAACTTCCACCGAACAAAAGTAGCAGTCGTT